>JAWQEG010005554.1:0-54247 GCA_033782935.1 Petrolisthes cinctipes | reverse complement strand
CTAGATTTACCAACACTGTACTTTCACCTTCATTAAAAGGAGATTCTCTTTTTGGTAAATTGCAATATTACTGATTCCTCCAAACTATGCCAAAAAACAGATGCCCTCAATGGTACTAATAAGGAATCTGTTTTGTGATAATTATATATATAGTTTGGAGGAATCAAAGACCTTTCAATTCACCAACAAAAAAGAATGTTCCCTTAAAATCTAGTTCACTATTATCTCGATTCCTATATATTTTGCTTGACGAACGGGACGGAGGAAAGGGGGGAGGGTTCTGTGAAATATTAAATCGTCTGGTGCTAGTCTGAACGTAATAATATATGTATATATATATAATTGAATACAATATAATATGTTGTTTATGGTGAAAAATAATAGATGATGGATATAAAACTTTCAGCGTCTGTAGTGTAGGGATTTCCTCCTGCCAATCAAGAAGAAAAAAATCATTTGGTGGTTGTCTCCATGAGAAACATTACATACCCAGTCGTCAGATATTGTGTATGTGTGTGTGTGTGTGTGTGTGTGTGTGTGTGTGAGAGAGAGAGAGAGAGAGATGAGAGAGAGAGAGAGAGAGAGAGAGAGAGAGAGTGTGTGTGTGTGTATGTTTAATTACAGGTTAACTACATCTGGATAATGTATTGCACCCACACAACACAACACAACACAACACAACACAAGTCTGAGTCACCTCGCTGTCTGTCTACTAATCTCCTAAGCAAGATAAATGGTCTGCTGGTTCTTCCTCAAAAAACCATAATTAAAGGGGAAGAATCTCATATTGGTGAATTGGTGGACCACTGATTCCTTCTAAGTACTCCAGGAAACAGACGACCCAGTGTTACTCAAAGGTGAATATCTGTTTCGTGGTTTGGTTTGGATCAGTCGGTAGCCCTCCAATTATTATCTATGTCATGCACGTATTCATATCAGATCGCAAGGAAATTCCAACATTTCTAATTAATGGCAGGAATTTCGCATGCTGCAGTTTTTTTTTTTTTTTTTTTTTTTCTGTGGTTTGGAGATTTGCGGATCAAGTTTTTTGCGGATAGATCATTTGGGATGCTGAGCATAGCAATGGCATATCAACCACTACCAAATCAAGTCATAATAAGAGGATTTTACACCCCTCCTGCCCTGACGAATCCAAAGTGTTGTGTTAGGATGGGAATATATTACAGAGTGGGGGGTATACAGTTCTGGCTGCGTTCCACCTAACCTAACCTAATATAACCTAACCCTTACTCATTTACTAGCCTATCCTAATCTAACCTAACCTAACCTAACCTAACCTAACCCATACTCATTTACTAGCCTAACCTAATCTAATCTAACCTAACATAACTCATATTCGTATACTAACCTAACCTAACTCTTATTCGTATATTAACCTAACCAAACCTAACCTAACCTAAACTAACCAAACCAAACCTAGCCTAGTCTAACCTAACAAATCTAATCTAACCTAAACTAACCTAACCTAACCATTCTCGTATACTAACCTAACCTACCTAACCATTCCTCGTATACTAACCTAACCTAACCAAATCTAAGCCTTAACTATATACTAACCTAACCTAACCTAACCTAACCTAACCCAAACTCTTGTACTGAGATATCATAATGCAGGTTTGAAGGAATGGGTGACTTCCAGTGTATCCAGACATACTTATATATATCTTATCACATCCCCTTTAGTGAGTTGGCTCATGTGTCCCTCTTACCCTGAGAACCTTGTGTACATATTATACATATTCTCGTTTGGCTACATGCATAGTTTGGCTCAGAGACGAACTTACTTAAGGGGGTAATAATGACACTTGTGGTATGTACATTGGTGAGGCCTTGATTCCTCCAGTGTGTGCCAGGAAACAGGACCAAGTTAATAAAAATAATGGTGTCCTGTTGCTTGGATTAGTTTGGAGGAATCAGTAGCTCCAGATTTTAACCTCTTGATATTAATAATTCAGATTTCAAGAGAGAGAGAGAGAGAGAGAGAGAGATGAGAGAGAGAGAGAGAGAGAGAGAGAGAGAGAGATGAGAGAGAGAGAGAGAGAGAGACTAAAGGAGTCAAAGTGAAGTGTATGAGGTGAAGTGAGGGAAGTGAAGTATATGAGGTGAAGAGAATGAGGTGAGGTGAATGAGGTGAAGTGAGGGAGGGAGGGAGGGATGCAGTGAAGTTGAAGTGAGGTGAATAAAATGGTTAAGAGTGGGGATGAGTAAAAATAAAATGCTGTGAAGTGATAGGTGAAGTGAGAGGTGAAATAAGGGGAAGTGAGGTTTGAAGTGAGTTGAAAATGAAGGATGACCCTTGATAAAGTGAAGCTTGACAAGGGGTGAAGTGGGTTGAAGTGAGGGGTGAAGTGGGTTGAAGTGAAGGGTGAAGGGGGTTGAGGTGAGAGGTAATGTGGGTTGAGGTGAGGAGTGAAGTGAGTTGAAGTGAGGGGTGAAGTGGTTGAAGTGAAGGGTAATGTGGGTTGAGGTGAGAGGTAATGTGGGTTGAAATGAGGAGTGAAGTGAGTTGAAGTGAGGGGTGAAGGGGGTTGAGGTGAGAGGTAATGTGAATTGAGATGAGAAGTAAAATGGGTTGAGGTGAGGAGTGAAGTGAGTTGAAGTGAGGGGCGAAATGAGTTGAAATGAGTAGTAAAAAGGGTTGAAGTGAAGGGTGATGTGAGTTGAGATGAGGAGTGAAATGCGGTGAAGTGAGGAGTAAAAAGGGTTGAAGTGATGAGTAAAACCTAACATGAAATCAGTAACCCTTACGTTGGAGGCGAAATGGATTGAAGTGATGTGGGAGAATTGAGCTTAAATAAAAGTTGAAGTGGCGTGAATTGGTTTGAGTAGACCTGTGACCTGTGAAGTGGTTTGAGGAGAAGACCTGTGTGTGGCCTTCAGGTTCTTTGCTTGGTACACTCTCTTCAAAATAAATTAATATAGATACACTTTCTTGAATCACGGCTACACTCCAAAAATCGTAGGAATATATTTAAATTTATACTGATATACTTTTCATGATTCAATTACACTCTTTGCTTTCAATATTTGTTTACATAAATATCAAACGTTATATAAACACTACTTATGTATTTTTAAACATCTGTATTTTTTCTTTTTTTTAATCTCAGTCAACTTTTATAAACACAATTACAGTTACACATTATGCAGTCCAGGAATATATAACAATATTAATTCACTATGAAGTATTAGGTTTAATATTTTTCTTTGTTTTAACACAGTAGGGAACCAAGGTGTGAATATTTGTGAAGAAAGATTCCTTGAACTATCCTAAAAATCCCTGATGACGGTGGAGCTTAAGTTACTCTTTATTACAAGACAAAGTAGTCATGGTTATTTGGGACCTACAACCAAAATAATATTGAAGAATATTTCTTAAATTGTAAATTGCTAAAAAGAAATAGTGGAAATAGTGGAGAGGGAATATGGCGCAAGTGAGGTGAAAAAAGGGAAAGGAAAGACGTACCTTTGAGAAGGGAAATTGGCTCGGAACAAGGAAAAGAAGGAAAACCAGGGAAAGGAAGGGTAGGAGGAGAGGAAGCCAGGGCTCTGAAATATTGAACGAGTCGGCCAAATACTCTCGACTTCAGTAGCAGCAGGGCAAACTTTTCACGTCTAGGAGAACTACTTCCAACTATAATATATATATATATATATATATATATATATATATATATATATATATATATATATATATATATATATATATATATATATATATATATATATATATATATAGATAATATATATATATATATATCTATATATATAGAGAGAGAGAGAGAGAGAGAGAGAGAGAGAGAGAGAATAATTGATTGTTGTGGGATATTGGTGTATTGTCAGACGTGGAGTACCATTATAATGGGTAATATGACTTTGGTTCTTGCACATAGAATATTTTATTTCATTTCAGATTCAATGGAAATCTTATCCCTAAATCTGATTTCGGCTGTTAATGTTGCTTCTACCATCAACCCAGAATCTCTTATGAAGATCTGAAGAACCAAGAGGTATATCTTAATGAAGAGTATATATGTACACTACAACTCAAAGCCCCAGATGTACTTATCATTAGTCTTAATATCTATCCTAATATACATCATTTATAAATCTCCATTCCCTTGACTGGTAAAGCCCTTCTCTCACCCTTTTCATTTCCCCTCCCTTCCTCTCTTCTTCCTCCCTTTTCCTCGGCTCCTCCAGTTTTCATTCCCTCTTTTTACGCCTTAGCTGACCCTGATTTCCTCTCACTCACCTTCCTGCCAATCTTCTTTTCCCAAGCTTCTCCTCTTCGCCCTTCGCCTTCCACACACTCTTTTACACGCCTCACTTCTTCTCCTGATAACTCCTATACTTTCCCATGTCATCTCTCATCACCCAACCCTCATGTTTATTCTCTTAGCTCCTCGTCGCACTTTTAGCCCTTCGCACTCCTCTCTCTCTCTCTCTCTCTCTCTCTCTCTCTCTCTCTCCTCTCTCTCTCGACTCTCTCTCTCTCTCTTCTCTCTCTCTCTCTCTCTCTCTTTGCTCAGAATAGTGCTATATTAATATGTTTCCTCTATTAAGAATTGTTATGACGAAGACAGGCAACTTTCTCTGTAACTTACAAGAGTATCTAGGGAAATTTCCTTCTTAAACTGGATCACCTTTGAAGTTAGAGAGGGAAATCTTATGTAAACAAGATAATTCTCAGAGTGACGCTGAGGGAAATCTGCTACACCAACCTGACAAGACTTAGGCCCCTAGCTCTCCCTCCCAACACATACACACACACACACACACCTTCCATTTTAACCACCCACCACCCACTAGCAATACTCCCATCACCCCCTTCTCTCTCTCTCTCTCTCTCTCTCTCTCTCTCTCTCTCTCTCTCTCTCTCATAGAAAAAAGTTAATTGGACTGGAGCGTAGCGGTGGTACATTGATGCCAGTCTAGCGGGTTTTGACTCACGATTCTGTGTAAGTTTTCAACGTCTGAACAATATTGTGGACAAAGACACGAGAACCTGGTGATTATTTTCGTGCACAAACTTATCAAAAACAATTCAGATATATGTATAAATATGTAAAAGTTATCCCCACCTATCGGAAAAGAACACAAGTAGTCTCAATAAGTACGATACACAGCTAAATTGGTATGTGTGTTGGTGGTGGTGGTGGTGGTTGGAAGCTGGTGCAGTGCTCGCTCCACTATTCACTCACCCAACCAGGCCCACTGAATACCCGAGTGTCATGCCCGGCTTTGGACTCTCAATAAACATTTACTAATTGGAGTGCCCAGACGAATTTCATGCATTGCGGTAAATACAAAACTTGAGAGACATAAAGTAACAAAACAAAAAAATATATATAAAAATAATCAGATGCATATTCCACGAAGGTATAATTTTATATATATATGTTTTTTTGTCATTGGTATGTGATAATATGAGGTGGTGTGTGAATGACAGCAATGGGAAATTAGTTGTATTAATTCTTGACTCGTCTAAATTCAATCAATCATTCTTCTTCAACATGTGTATGACCCGTGAAGTTGAATGTCATATGTCAAGTTGTCTTCATTAGTGGTGATGGAGAAGTGGATAATGGTGGTGATGGTGATGAAGATGATGGTGGTGATGATAATGGTGATAATGATAATGGTGATAATGATAATGGTGATAATGATAATGGTAATGATGATGATAATGATGCTGAAGATGTTGGTGATGGTGATGATGGCAATGGTGATGGTGATGGTGGTGATGATGATGGTGATGCTGAAGATGTTGGTAATGGTGATGGTAATGATGATAGCACACAATAGCAAACATAATTTCCTTTCACCTTCACCACACCAGCACAACAAAGATTTCCAACTCCTACAAAGCTATCATCATCACAGCAACATATGTAAAGAATGTAACACCACATTACACTCACCATTTGGAAACAGTAGAGATGGTAGTTGTGCTTCAATCTTCAATCCTGTTATGTGCACTGATATAATGATTTTTCGATTGCCGTCAGTCAGTCAGTCAGTCAGTCATTCACTCCGAGTACGAGATAGACACTGAATGGAGAATAGTAACTAGTTCACGCTGTAGAGTCATAACAGTTTCATGAACCTATACATCTGCTGGCCAGAGAGGTAAGGCGAGGACAAGAATGTTAAGAGTATAAGTAAGGATAGCCTACTGTCTTGTGGCAAAATGCAACACCCTGGGTAATGCCTCACACGGCTCATAGATGGCAGCAGCATCGGGAGTGTTTCATTTGCAGTGTATAGTAACGGGACATTTCTGTGACTTCTACACAATGCGTCTCTATTGTACAGGCGGCGGAAAAGTCCTGTCGCCTCATCCGCCTCATCAAGTTCCGCGATGTTCATAAACTCAAGAATATTAAATGTAGAAAACACGCACATTTCTGACAACAGATGCCACTTTGTGAGGTGCTTGGCTCTGATGTGAGGAGGGGGAGGGTACCGGTATGTGCACACTTTCTAAACTTAACACTCTAGATACTATGAATAATGCGACTCTTTGTAAGACAGATGAGGCGACAGGACAAAATATGTACACATGAGGACGAACACTAATAGACCATCACTAAAACAGCTATATCTTGCAGTATTTACATAAGATATAGTTTTCTATGATTACGCCGTTCATTTTCTATACAAGAGCTCTCCCAGATACTGCAGACACTGATTCTAAAGTCCTGCAAGGGTGATTACAATGACATCTGGTGGCAGGGAAAAAAAACTTTCCATTGCACCACAAACAATGGACTGGAAGTTATGGTGTTCAGTTGGCTTTCCTGCCTCTGTTCTCCGTGATCGAGGTCAACATATCCAACGCTTCGAAAATTGCTCCATACCTGCATGTGCTTCTGTTACGTCTACATGAGAGCGAGTCGTCACATCATAACGAACCATTGATAAACTGTACTGTACCCATATCTTACCTACATGGTCGTTAATCAAATTAGTTTTCTGTCTATCAAGAATAATAACATTTGAACTGTTCAATACTATAGTACACAAAAGTTCGTTCCCTCATTCAGCCATAATATAACTGAAGCACTAGTGATTCGAACAACTAATCAACTGAGGGTAGATGACGAACTGTGTTTTGTCGTTCGAACCACAGACAGGAAATTCAGTCATAATGTGGCTGACTGAGAGAATGAACTTTTGTGCAGCATTTTACAAATAGTAGATTACCTCAAACCTCATGGTATCTTGAGGGACCAAGTTTATATGTTAACTAATTAGATAACCAGAAAAAATGCACATAACTGACTATCCAGCGAGTTATATATTTTTGTCTTTGCTTTCATGGACTGTTGATGGAGAAAACTTCGTACTTTATCTCACAAACAGATGAACTCAGTATTATATCTATTCATAGAGACAACAAATTATCTGAAATATTAATAACTTAACAATAAATCCAATTAACTATTCAACCCACCCATGCGACTAATGAATTAACTAGATTTCATTTGTAAGGTATGTACTGTACAGGATGGATAGGATAGAGAGCAGGACACACACACACACATACACACACACACGGAACACTGATACCAACTCAGCTGTTCGTACTACCACCTACAGTGTAAATTTGTAGATGCTTAAGAGAACTTTTTTGTGAGTGGATGACGGTGCATAGTTGTGGTGGTGATTTTCATGCATACAAACCGCGACTAACACTTCTACAACTCACAAAAGTTCAACAAGAAAATAATGGAAAATTTCTATACCTCCCAAAAGTTATAGAAAATCACGGAAATCTTCTATACCTCCCAAAAAATCAATAAGAAAATAGTGATAAAATTCTACACCTCCCAAAAGTTCAAGAAAATCATAGAAAACCTCTATAGCCTACCTCCCAAAAGTTCTAAAAGTTCTAAATGTTTTAGATGTTCTAAAAATTCTAAATATTCTAGAGGTTGTAAAAGTTTTAAATATTGTAGAGGTTCTAAAGGTTTTAATTATTGTAGAGGTTCTAAAAATTCTGAAATATCGTGGGAAACTTTACAGAGTCGACCATATTATAAAAAGAACTACTCTACTGACAAACACATACGTTATCATTAATTAAGGGGGTCGTTGTATGTCGATGAAGAGAAGGGCTACTGATTCCTCCAAACGATGCCACGAAACCCAACCCTTAAGGAGATGCGGGAGTATGGGACAGGCTTGGGGGGGGTTTGGGGGGTGTGGGAATAGGGGGAAAGGCTTGGGGTGGATAGAAAGCCTGTCCCCTATTCCCGCACACCCCATAACCCCCCCCCCCCAAGCCTGTCCCCCTACTCCCGCACCCCCCAAAACCCCCTCAAGCCTGAACTCTACTCCCGCACCCCCCTAAACCACCCCCACGCCTGTCCCCCTACTCCCGCACCCCCCAAAACCCCCCCAAGCCTATCCCCTACTCCCGCACCCCCCTAAACCCCCCCTCAAGCCTGTCCCCCTATTCCCGCACCCCCTTAACTAACTAATAGCAACACTGGGGGTCATGTGTTTCCTGGCATAGTATGGAGGAGTCAGTTTCCCTCATACACTTCACCCAATACAAAATGGTTAATTATTATGTTCCCGTTAATCACCGAGTTAGGGCTTCATCTTGTATAGGCTGTGGTGAGGCAAAGGCAAACCTAGAATTATAATTACCAATCTATTACGCTGGCATTCATTTCCTCCGTCCTTCGTTTTTATCCTCGGGTATCCACTGTAAATAGGTTGGGGGACGGAGAAAGCCTGGCATAGTTTGGACGAATCAGTAGCCCTCCAATTTACCAAAAAGATAATCTCCCCTTAATAATATGCTCAATGCTGCCCGTAATATGCCCCGTTGTAAGTGCGTCCTTTTTTTCTGGCCGCAACTGTACATTAGAGCTCCTCGGTTCCTCCAACGTATGTCAGGAAACGGGACCATAATAACAAAAATAATGGTGACCTGATGTTGCATGGAATAGTTTGACAGAATCAGTTGTTGTTGTTGTTGTTGTTTGGAATAGTTTGACAGAATCAGTTGTTGTTGTTGTTGTTGTTTGGAATAGTTTGACAGAATCAGTTGTTGTTGTTGTTTGGAGTAGTTTGACAGAGAATCAGTTGTTGTTGTTGTTGTTGTTTGGAATAGTTTGAAGGAATCAGATGTTGTTGTTGTTGTTTGGAATAGTTTGACAGAATAAGTTGTTGTTGTTGTTGTTGTTGTTTGGAATAGTTTGACGGAGAATCAGTTGTTGTTGTTGTTGTTGTTGTTTGGAATAGTTTGAAGGAATCAGATGTTGTTGTTGCATGGAATAATTTGAAGGAATCAGCTGCTCCAAAATTTACCAACCAACACTGTACTACATCTTCCCCCTCAAGGCGTTAATTATAAATGGATAATGATAAGTAATGTGGGCCTCTATGATAGATTCAGGCAGGTAGATAGTTAGTTAATGAGATAGTACGGAGTAACTTGATTCCTCCAAGCTATTCCAAGCAACAGGACACCACCATATTTTTTGTTCGTCTGGGTGTGTTTCCTGGCATACTTTGGAGGAATCAAGGCGCTCCAATGTACCAAAAGTGTACAACCCCCTTAAGGACCCTGTGATCGTGTATAAATAAGACTTGGTGACTTCTGATTCCTCCTGACTATGGCATGAAACAAGCTCCTTCAATATAGATGGTGTTTCGTGGCAATATTTGAAGGACTCACTAACCTCCAATTTTCTGACTACATCACTGGGGCCCTTAATCCCCCTATACTTTCTCATATACATTGGGTTATATGGTGAGGGGGATGGGGGGTGCGGGTGGGGGTTGTGGGGGAGGGGGTGTTGTTATTGGTGTTAGCTGAGAATCATCATAATTTAATCCATTTTTTTTTTTTTAATCACGTTCCCAGACTGGCTTTCATTAACACTCACTTCTTGTTCTCTGTTACGTTACCTGAGTCTAAGGGCCGATTCCACAGTGGCTTTGGTTTGTTATGATCCTCCCCAACCAACCACACTTGTCAGTCTTAATTATATCCAACAAACTCAGTATCCATATCCACAAAATCTGTCAGGTAGTTCCATTATTACGAAAGTTTCATAGAGGAGTCATCAAATGCATCAAATAATTCACTCAGGAGTCATGTTGTACACAGTTCAGTTTCTTTCGTTAGGGTGCTTGCAAACCAAAACAAACCACTGTGGAATCGGCACTAAGAGTTAATGGAAATGGAATAACAAAACCTAATGATGACGTCTTGTCGTTGTTGTTGTTGTTGTTGCTTGGAATAGTTTGAAGGAATCACTGGCTCCAAATACAAGAAAAAATACAAGAGAAAATATACAAGAGAGAAAAAATATCCACACTATATTATTCCCAGAGTTAGCCCGGTTAAACTTTATTCCCCTCTCTCTTATTACTTTTCTTTTTATTTCCTTTTCTCTTTTTTTTATATTTATTTCTCTTCTATTTTTATCTATTTATTTGTTTTCATTTTTATTTCAAATGTATTTATTTATACATTTATTTATTTTTGGTTATCTATTTATTTATTTTTTATTTCATTTTCATTCTTTATCATTTTTTTTTTTTTTTTTTTTTTCCCTCGGCGAGTATAACGTAAACTAGAACGAATTTTTCTCGAATATTTTCACAGTTACGAAATTGTTTACAAAATGCAGCTAGACACAACTCAGAAAACATATGTGTAGATAGGAATTAAAGGCTTGGCATACATACATACATACATACATACATACACACTGAATTATTACACACAAGCACACACGCACACATACACATACTTTCACGCACGCACACATGTACCAGTCCTCTAAGGCTTTAACTCGTTCAGGATCTGATACAGTACCTTATTCCGAAGTGTAGTCGTAGTAGTTGTTGTTGTTGTTGTGGTTGTTGTGGTATTAGGTAGCGAGCTCGGCGTAGTGGTGTTCTTAGGTAAAGTGACTGCACAAGTTTCTTTAGGCTTAATTTATTTATACATACTTATCTCTATACAGGGAATTATATTTAATGCCTTGTCTGATATGCCTGTGTCTCTCTCTTATGGAGACAGGTTATAGCCCTGGGAGTCAGTTTAGGAAATCCTACATATTAGTTCAACTTCACTGCTTATATACATTCTCTATTGGGGAGTTTCTGGTACTTTAAAAGGGGTGGAGTATATTTAAGCTCCACCCAATTCTTCTCTCTCTCTCTTTCTACTTTCTCTCCCTTTCTCTCTCTCTCCCACTTTCTCTCTCTCTCTCTCTCTCTCTCTCTTTGTTTGTAAAGAGATGACAGCTAAATAGATGAGCTCAGAGGGGAGAAGGAGACCCTCCTTGTGGTTTGGAGAAGGGGAGTTGTTTCAAGAGGGCGTCTGGTACATGTTACATGTTGTAAGAAGGGTCTTGTACATCGCTCTATCACGCTACCCGCCTGGCCCTCCAGGCATTAAAGCTTTATTTAATAGAAGGCCAGTTCACAATGTTGGTAGGGTATATGATAATTAAGATATTAACAATGAAGACATGTATAGTAACCTAAAAATAGACCTTAAGACATAGGCACACCTTGTACATAAATGAACATAGATAGTATCATTAATACATGAATATTAATACATTGTCACATAAAAATCATCTTAAAATTAATGTGTTTAGCTAGGTGCATGTTATTGTGTGTATATAAGCTAACCTATGCTAAAGGTTCACACATTAATAAGGGGGCCGTGTTGCTAGGCTGTGAAATAACAGTCCTATTCTTTTCAATACAACATAATTCAGTATACCTCAATAGTTCGTTCTTATACAATACATAAATATGATAGTACATGGCAGAAAGATAAGACAGTGGATAATAAACATTGGTACTCAGTTTTATTTTGATCAATATATGGAGGAATCAAATTATATAATAAGGATGATTGAAGCCTATTCTCCTTGAATAACATAATAGTTGCACTTTTTCCGAAACAACTGATAATGAGGAGATGTTAAACAAGTCGACTTTAAATGAAATATGTTTAAAGGTGGAAAAGCTTATGTCATGTTGTCAAGCACGTTTATGTTTATTAGGCAAGGTAACGATTCCCTTGGATCGTATTTCCTATGAGTCCGTTTCTTTATAGTAGCCTGTAACCATACCATGTGTAGGGTGATTAGGGTAAATTAATGTTAATTGTGTATCAGCAGGTAAGTATAGATAGTGGAAATTAAAATTGATGATGAAAAGAGATATTGATTAGTAATAGATATGAATGTACATGCATATAGGGCTTGATTAGTATTACTTTGATTCCAAGCAAGTGGAGATTTTGCATCCTTAGGAGATTTATATGCAACTTAAATGCAAAGAAATATGCAAGACAAACATCTATGAAGATATGCAACATGGCACTTGAAGTGTTGTGTGTCACTGATGACATCATCACTAAGTATAATACTTATTGGATGAAAATCGAATGTTAAAGGATTACTTCCATTTTCATAGGGAATTGGTGAAGTACGTAGCTTGGGAAAAACATTTTACCTTTTATGTGAATAATAATGGGATTATGATCTTGTAGTAATATACTACGCATGAATGTATAATAATATACCAAGTAGGTGTATGAAGATAATAAGTAAGATGGTATTTCATCATTGATTATACCATTATATTTCGTAGCTGTTGGAGTGGTAATAATTGTGAGTTAATCTTACCTTAATCGCAGTAAATTTTCTCTTAAGAAATAAATGGTTGTCATTTCTCTCTGTTCCTCACCTGCAATTCATTTCCTGCTAATTCACAGAAATAAATAGAAGCCTAAAACATGATATGATTATTCCATATATGTAGTTCTTTTCATTCGTTGATCATGTAAAGTTATATAAATCGTATTTAATTTCTGTGCAATGATTTGCACTCTAATACAGTATATACCTGTTACTTTATCTTATCTTGATTTGCAACGGCTTGTCCCGCAACCTTTTTATTTATGGGATAATGCTTGTATACAACTATCTAAGCCTTACCAAATAGTGTTGATGAAATTCCGCTTAAAATATTCCAATCACGCTCTGGGCTGTGATGATGGTTCTAAGCCATTATTTTTTTTTTGTATAATAAGCGAGCAATATTACTTGAGTCGCTGAATTCCTTCCTAGGGCGCCCAATGGTGAAAGGACACCTTAGAATATAACACATGTAAATTGGGAACTTTATTTGTGTGATACCTGTCAAACAAAACTAGTGTATCATTAAATACCTTATCTGTACACACTGCTCAATGGCAGAAAATTTATGTAATAAGTCAGATACCTTATAAAAATTAATGATAATATCGTTCTTCCCCAATATTTTATTAATTCCTTTTTCTTTTCAACTGTTTGATAAAATTGTAAACGAGAGCTCTCAGAATGTAGACGTCATCTTTATCCGCTTGATGCACTTCTTCGGAGCTTATAGCCGCGAGTATAAACACGAAAATTGTTATATAGGTTGATGTGGGCCACATCCGTAAGAAAAATTATTTTATATCATTGGAAACCGATCGGAGTTTTTGTTTATAATTGTTTATATTATTATCATCAATAATAGGGATAAAATTACTAGGAAGAGGAATTGTTAATGTTCAAGAGATATTGATTGGTTTCATTGTGGATGTTGGGTTTTGCGCGCTTTTACCAATTTCTTTATTCTCTTTACATAAACAATATCAACCGCCTGGTAAAATTATGCATTATTATAGGTTTATTACCTACTAAAGAAGTGTGAAGATTCGATCGGGTACCCGTTATCACTTGGAGTGAACATATTGAGTTATTTGTTTTATTATGTCGGCGATTACGCAATATTTCCATGCAAGCTCATAATTTGTTTTGTTATGTTGGCAATCACGCATTATTTTCATGCAAGCTCATAATTTGTTTTGTTATGTTGGCAATCACGCATTATTTTCATGCAAGCTCATAATTTGTTTTGTTATGTTGGCTATCATGCATTATATTCATGCAAGCTCATAATTTGTTTTGTTATGTTGGCTATCATGCATTATATTCATGCAAGCTCATAATTTGTTTTGTTATGTTGGCAATCACGCATTATTTTCATGCAAGCTCATAATTTGTTTTGTTCATCATGATGAAATTGTTGAAATGCAACTCACTGTCGTTCAGTGTAGTTGTCCACGTTGTATCATGGCTTCCGTGTGGCAATTTTATATCATATGAAAGACGTATCCATACGCCATATAGTATTTCATGTGGAGTTTTTTTTTTTTTTTTTTTTTTTTTTTTTTGTAGTGTTTATTGACCGTCATATCGATGCAGTCTTCCCATGTGGAGGGATTTTCCTTGTTTCTGTGCCACGAAGTACTTCTAGTATTGTTACGGTGCTGCCGTTTTGTTAACCCATTAAATGCTGGGAGATATGGTAATATAAACGTTTGCTTAATGTCGTAGAAATCAGATACCTTTTATAATATCGAGACATGTATATGGTCATATGAAGTTGGTTTTTATATATATGTGCACTTACCTTTGCGGTTTTTATCATAGTGTGGCCGCCACCAAATATCTAGAAAATGGTTAACCATTGGTAATACCTTATTTGCGTCCTGATTCGGAATTGTTAAGGAAAGTAGATCTATTCCTACTACGTTCCATGATTCGTCCAGGATTAGGGATTCCCGTCATGGAACAGGTCCAAATGTATGGCCTTTATTTGCATTGTCTGCTTCGCACTGAGCGATATATGTGTTTCATCATCTACCCTTAGTTTATGCTAATGGTGTATTGTATGGAGAGTGGTCAGGTACCTATCTCTCCCAGGATGCCTTGCTGCTGTATTATGATATAAGGGTAATTAATACTGAGGGAATCATTATTTGTTGTATCACTATTTGATTGTTTTTTCGTCACGTTTCCTAAGTTTTCTGTAAAGAATATCATCATGAAGGGAAAATATATTTAAGTGACTGGGTAATTTTTGGGCCATTATTTTCATCCTCAGTTTTTAATGAATATTTTATTACATTCATCATAGAATTGTTTGCTAATGTTTACGAACCGCATTAAGGTCAAAGTCCATGGGTGTCCTCGGGACTAAAAGGACAAGATGACTGTTTAAGGGATCTACTACTTTATTAATCGTCCTAAAAGATAGTTAATGTCAATATGCGGGAGAAATTCCTGAATTGTTAGACATTATCTGGCTAATTTTCCCGTTAGGGTTTGAGGTTATAGTAAGCCACGGATCGTTTGATAATTTGCGAAAACATGTTAAGGATAGCCTAATATGATTTCTCTAAAAGTACGAAGTGCCCATAATATTGCTTAAGTTTCCTGTTTTGTTACAGAGTAACGAGTAATCTGCGTACTTAATATTCTCTAAGCATAAGTACATACCTGACATAGACCCGTAGCTATCTCTTACATAAGTACAGCGCCTTAGCCTACTGAGGAAGCATCTGTACACTCCATAAAAGACAATGAATATTTGGGAACATAAGAATTGAAGCTTACATTAATTAACCTTTAATGATTCAAAGCTTAGCTGTTTTTCTGGCATCCATACAAAATTTGTATCTTTCTCGAGGGGATTATTTAGGTGTTTTAGTTACTTGGGAAAATACTTTACAAAGATTCTTTATAAGAACATAAGACCAAGAATGATTTTATGTTAGTAACATTCATTTAGAATAGTGAATACTCTCATTGCTCGTATTTTATCAGATTGTGTATGGAGCACAGGGGCGGTTAAATAGATAACCTAAAATGATAAGTTCCTGGTAAGAAACTGAGACATAGACATTTAAAGTTTGAGGCCTACCTAATGTAATCTCTGTATAACCTTCGTTATAGTTACTTACTATGAAAATAATCAAATCGTTGAGATTAGCGATGACTACGTTATTAATAAAACCAATACGAAAATTGATCATATGCTGAAATGTGGATGAAGCATTACATAAACCAAATGGTCTACGAATGTATTCATAATAACCATGGGAAGTATTAAATGTTGGAATGGGTTGAATTTTATCATCTAATGTTACTTGCCAGTTTCCACTGACCAAGTCTAATGTGGAGAATATCATAGGTTTTGTTTCACCAATGTTAGACAAAACATCTTAAAGGAGGGAGGGAATATTTATCTTTAAGTGTAGCATTATTTAATTTTCTGCAATCAATGACTGGCCTAAAATCACCATTATTTGTTTCTTGAAACCAAAAACATTGGGCTGTTAAAATGGGAATTAGAATTCTTAATAATGCCTTCATCCATCATTTCATGTAATATTTCGTTTATAACTTTCTGTGTACTATGCGGTACGGTAGTCTATATGCTCGAGTAAATGGGTTAAGGAGATGTTAGAGTAATGGTATATATTTTTTTTCTAATAATTCACCAGGTAGGGCAATCGCATTTTAATATGTGGCTAGTATAGTGATGAGATTATCACGATAAAGTGGAAAATCGCGTCCACTGACCAAATTTCTAAGTTGCTCCCTTACGACTATCTATTTATCCTTCGGTAAGAACCGATACAATATTTCCTTGTGGTATTGGTCTAACTTCCATCTGTACAGATCACATAGATATGTTCCTTTCTTTACATGAATATTGGTAAATGGTTTATTAATATCAGTGACATTTTCACTGTTTACATTAGTTAAGTAAATTAATCCCTGGTTATATATTATTTTACTAGTTCTATTAAGGATAGAACGGTAGTGTGTGGCTGTACATGAGATGGAAGATGTACCTTCAATTTATGGACGAAATTTGGAGTTAATATATTATTATATGCAGCAATGGCCTTTATGATAATGGGGTTATTTCCCTCATTTTCAATACGTATAGGGTTAACATTATTGGACTTATATATTTTGGCCTGGACAATCCTGTATTTGAATACATTAATTCCTAAAATGTATTATTTTATGTTTAGGGTTTATTATTATAGTTTGTTTAATAAGGTATGATAAACCTAGTTTATAATTTCGTATTATATAAAATTCATTATGAATATGGTTAGTTCCCTTGGCTAACCGTACAGGAAGGGTTAGTTTCCCTAAGACCTGTAATTTATTGCCTGTCATGGTTGACCATTCTATGTCACCTGTTCAATCCTGGTTTATAAATGCTGCTGGGGACCTAATTTGCTCAATTTGTTAAAGGAATTATCCGATAACAAGGAAACTGCGGCGCCTGTGTCTATCATTAAGGGGGTGTTACTATGTGATACTAGGACAGGGAATTATAGTATATTATTGGTAAATGCGACGACAGGGCCTACAGTTATATTTTCGGTACGTTTTAATATTGTGGCGGTCTCGTTTCATGCATCATGTTTCGATTGTGCAAGTCCCGTTTCATTCTGTTATGGATCATGCATTCATCTAAGGAATGCGACTTTGACTCATGTAAATGACTGTATTTATGATTACTTTCGTTACAGTGTTTGCAACGTTTTCCCTGTGATTCCCCTTGAGTAGGTGTGGCATCAAAATTAAAAATCTTCGTACCCTTGGATTGAGTAATCTGTAATTCACGATGTATGATACGAGTTTCCTTCGAATTTAAAGCTAGAGACCCTGATAGTGCAAGTGCTTTTGCTGGTTCACTTGTATTTATGTTGTCCGCCTTTGTTTTAATTATTCTCTGAACCCATGATAATGAATGATGTAGTTTACCATCCCCAAAAACATCAATAAGTGACTGTCTGAATGTAGCATATGACGTTAAATTCTGTGGATTATCTCCCGTATAGTACTTTGAATAATTGTGGGTGGGTAAAATTCTCATTGCTTGCATAGTAGAGGTAGTGGGGTTAGAAGAAGTTGTTAGAAGAGCAGAGACAGTCGGAGATTGTGGAGGAGTAGCCATTGTTGGAGAAAATACAGGTTAATATAGTATACCAGATGGAGACTTTAATGGGGGTAAGGTTTGGCGAAAGAAAGGAATGTACTCGAATGTGTTGGAACCACAAACGAAACTTAGGGAGGTAGAGGAATCTAGCTTGGAGGCTAGTGAATCATTATCAGGGATATTCGAAGTTAGTTATGATACCTTTGGATTAATGGGGGATTATATCTTTACTTTTGTTTTAATTTGGCACTTGTTTTCTGTTGTCTGGGCTGTTATTGAGGAACCTATTTTCTAACATGTTCGTGGACAAGTGAAAAATAATGTAATGTAACATGTAATGTGTACCTACTTTAGTTGACTGTAGTTGCAACGACGATGGGGCGTTGCCTGACGAGGCGATGATGTGGTGAAGGGGCGACGACCGTGAAGTGACGAAGCGATGATTAGTTAGCTCGCACACTAACACACTAACAGTCGTAATTGGAGTGAAGATGATGAACGTTGACTTGTCTTATACGAGAGAATTTACGTATAAGGAGGCGGCGTCAGCGTGGAGGTGATGGAGTGATGGCGTTGTCCTTACGAAAGAATTTACGTAACAGGATCGCCGTAGTGATGAAGTGATGATTGTTTGTTGTGAAGTAGATGAGGTTCTCTGTAGGTCAGTTGCAATTATGTTGAAGCAGGTGTTTCTTGTAGGTGAAGAATTTGTGGTTTATCTCCCTCGTTAGAGGTCGTAAGATTACCCACTGAAGAAATTACTTGAGAGAATTTACAAGCAGATTCCTTCAACTTGTCCTTGAACTATGTTAGTCACTGTACTCCCGTGAAGTCTTTACCTTGCAACTTGCTTTGTTGCAAAACACCGCTGCCATCAAAATGTACCAGTCCTCTAAGGCTTTAACTCGTTCAGGATCTGATACAGTACCTTAGTCCGAAGTGTAGTCGTAGTAGTTGTTGTTGTTGTTGTGGTTGTTGTGGTATTAGGTAGCGAGCTCGGCGTAGTGGTGTTCTTAGGTAAAGTGACTGCACAAGTTTCTTTAGGCTTAATTTATTTATACATACTTATCTCTATACAGGGAATTATATTTAATGCCTTGTCTGATATGCCTGTGTCTCTCTCTTATGGAGACAGGTTATAGCCCTGGGAGTCAGTTTAGGAAATCCTACATATTAGTTCAACTTCACTGCTTATATACATTCTCTATTGGGGAGTTTCTGGTACTTTAAAAGGGGTGGAGTATATTTAAGCTCCACCCAATTCTTCTCTCTCTCTCTTTCTACTTTCTCTCCCTTTCTCTCTCTCTCCCACTTTCTCTCTCTCTCTCTCTCTCTCTCTCTTTGTTTGTAAAGAGATGACAGCTAAATAGATGAGCTCAGAGGGGAGAAGGAGACCCTCCTTGTGGTTTGGAGAAGGGGAGTTGTTTCAAGAGGGCGTCTGGTACATGTTACATGTTGTTGTAAGAAGGGTCTTGTACACACACACACATACTTTCACGTACGCACACACACACATACTTCCACGCACTCACACACACACATATATACTTTCACGCACGCACACACGCTCATACTTTCACGCACGCACACACACACATACTTTCACGCACGCACACACACACATACTTTCACGCACGCACACAAACACAAACATGCACATAAACATACACACCACCACAACAACAACAATGGTTTCAAGATTTGGAATAGAAGGAATAAAATATGTCCCGTTTCAATAGGTCGGATGCAGATTATATACACGGGGACTACTGGAGAGAGAGAGAGAGAGAGAGAGAGAGAGTTGGTGAGATAAACAGGTGGAAAGAATGCAAGTCACACCGTTACTCTATTCCCTCTATTCCTCATTTTATTGTTATTATTATTTTTTTTTTATTTTTTTTTTAAGCAGAGATTGTGAATGATTTAGTTGTTCTGTCGAGAAAAAATCCCAGGCGGTAAAGTGATATAATTTTGCTCACTCTTAAAGACCCACGTGATGTAGTTGAAAAATTTTGGAGGTCAGTGATTCCTTCAAACATTGCCACGAAACACCACCTACATTGAAGGAGCTTGTTTCGTGGCATAATCAGGAGGAATCAGAAGCCACCAGGTCTAAAATACACGATAACAGGGTCCCTTAACGTGTTGGCCTGGATGAATGGGGACGTGTTGTATGCATCGACTGGAAATGAGAACTTCCCCTAGAGGACAAAGGTAAAAGATGTCATACTTGGACTGGAAGAATCACACTGGCTTCTTCTCGTCATCATACTTGGACTGGAGAATCACACTGGCTTCTTCTCGTCATCATACTTAGACTGGAGAATCATACTTAGACTGGAAGAATCACACTGGCTTCTTCTCGTCATCATACTTAGACTAGAGAATCATACTTAGACTGAAGAATCACACTGGCTTCTTTTCGTCATCATACTTGGAAATACTATAAAAACACACTTCTTCCTCTGTCCTTCTATTATCCACATCTCCTTTCTTATCACTCTTACACCTTCTTCTTTCACTTCTCTCAAACTTCTCTCTTCCACTTTCTTCCTACTCAGTCCTTCTTTCTTCCACCTTCTTCCTTCTGTCATCCTCTTCTCATCCACTTTCTTCTTCCTCTTCTCATCCACATTCTTCTTCCTTCTCTCCTCCTCCTCCTCCTCCTCCTCCTCTCCTGATCTCTTCCACCTTCCTGTGTATGATTTTTAGCACATAATCTCTCGCTCTTCCCTTCCTTTATCGCCCATTTTCTCCCTCTCACAGACGTTATCATGAGGTTCCCCTTCACCTCTTCTGCCACGTGTGTATATCTCCCTTTTTCTCTCTTTTCATATTTTTTTTAGTCTGGTGAAATTATGTTGCCATCCACGATATGGTTCACTTACCCTTATCTTTTAATCAATTTAGAAAGGAATAGTTATCGTAAATATCATATAAGGATGGTTTAGATTTTTTTTTTTTTTTTTTTTTTTTTTTTTTATTGATAGAAAGCCAAGGGGGTGTCAATACATACATAGATTACTCTACTAAACAATCCTTATCGGGTTAACGCATTATAACAAAATTATAATCTAATGGTGAATATCAGAGTTGTCAAAAATTGAAAGTAAATGACGCCCTCTGTGGTCAAAAAAGAGAGAGAAACTAATGTATTATTTTAGGTGTGAGGGAGTTAGGACAAGACTAACGGTGAATATCAGAGTAGTCAAAATTAAAACTAAATGACGCCAAGCTCTGTGGTCAAAAGGGAACCAATGTATTATTTACGGTGTGAGGGGTTTTATTACCTGAAGAGCTACTGTACTGCACCACCAAATTAAAAAATATATACCTCTTCATTTGGTCTTGCTGTTCTGTACTTATTTACACCCGGCGTGCACAGACCTCTCCCTCTCCCTCTCCCTCCCTTCCTCTCCCTCCCTCATGTACTGGGCCATTTTCAACGCTGCCCTGGAAACAATATGATTTAATGACGTCAGCAGGGGACAATTATAACTTCTTCCCTGTCGTCTCCGCTCGTGTTTTCACCCTGAGCCGTCACAAGCAGACTCGTTAAGCTCCTGTTGTTGTTGTTGTTGTTGTTGTTGTTGTTGTTGTTGTCTGTCACGTCTTTGTATGTACCCTCGCTGCCCTCACAGTTAGTTACAGAAGAATACGAAGATAAAAGAAGGCCAAATTAGAAGAAAAGTCATAGTCTAAAGTTCTAAACGATTGATTTGTTACCAGGACGAAGACTTATTATTGTCAGTACCTGAGAAATGGTACTAGTGTTAACAATGACCACCATCAACCCTAACGTGAAATAAAATTAACCCACATCCACTGGCAGAAGGAAAGTGTGAGTTTTAATAAATTTCACGTTATTGACAATAATTTAAGCCACTGTGATTTCTCCAGACCATCAACCCTCATACAGCTTATACTCTAGACACAACATTTCTATTTCACAACATCTCAATTGAAAAACAAAATACAGAATATATACTGAATGTTATGAAACCCACGTGAGTCGAGTTTGGGGCGAGGACTGCATGGAGTGCACTGGATGGATGCCTGGATTACTTCCAGTCTTCCAGTCAGCCGCTGCCTGGGAGGATAAACATCTTCACCGCTACTCACTGGTGGAAGGCTAACACTCCACTCCATCTAATTATCCTTTTTAATTTTCCGTCCATTCCCAATCTATAAGAGTAAATATTGGGTCTTTAGATGACTCAAATACCAGTTTCTGATCAAGTAATGAAGATAGTTACTCGATAGTTACGTTACTCAATGAGGATAGTTACTTATACATACATACATGTATGTACTGTACATATATACATACATACATACATACATATGAAATAATATTTTACCAGCACACATAGGCCTATAGGCTCAACTCATGATGTTCCTTACAGAATTTACTGTAGGACACAAATGTAGGTAAATATTGGATTGACGAAATTTATCACAAAAAACAAAGCTATAATATTATCCTCGAGAATACAATATGGATCTTAAAAAAAATAATAATATATCCATAATTCCTTAAAAAGACCCCAGCATCCATCTCGACATATTATGTATGTAGTGTAGGGTGGCAAGCGAGACATAACCTTTGTATGAGATTGTAATAAAGAGCATAAAGGGAGTATCAGAGCAATTAGCAGGAGGTGGTAGTTGTGTGAGAAAGGAGGCAGGTTGAGGCCAGGCAGGCAGGGGGCTCCTACACCACTCCCCAAGATTCATTATTCTACCCCGGTCCTACCCCCTCTCCACCTTCCCTCACTGCGGCTTTACCTATACCCCTGCCTCCCTTCCCCCATCCAGTCTTACCTTCCTGCCTCCCTCCCCTCCAACCTTACCTATTATCCTGCCTTCCCTCCCCTTCACTGCGGCCCTACCTATACTCCTGCCTCCCCTACCCCCCATCCAGTCTTACCTTCCTGCCTCCCTCCCCTCCAGCCTTACCTATACTCTTGCCTTCCCTCCCCCTCACTACGGCCTTACCTATAATCCTGCCTCCCTCCCCCACCATTACTTGCTTCTCCAAAATGTCTCTCCTTTGTCTCTTACTTTCCCCCCTTCATCCATATTTGTCCCATCATCACCATCAACAACACCACCACCACTATCACTAATTTTCATATATCATTATCACCAACCACAACATCACCATCACCACCACCAGTCTTTCCACCATCACCACACTCTCCCACCACCCACCACCACCACCACCACCACCACCAACAACAACAACAACAACATCAACAACACCATCACCATCACCACCCTCTCCCACCCCCAAACAAACTCTCTCTTCCCCCCAGCGCTCCACTCAGTACACGTTGTCAGAATTACAGAAGCACGTCACTGAGACAATTGACAAGCGAGAAGGTCACAACAGTATACAAATCTCATGGTAAAGCGACACTCACGTCTCTGCCAGCCAACCAATCAGTCAGTCAGTAAGTCAGTCAGCCAACCAACCAAGCAACCAACCAACTAGCCAACCAGCCAACCAACCAACAAGCCAATCAACTAGCCAACTAACCAACCAACCAACCGACCAGCCAACCAATCAACCAACCAGCCAGTCAGTCAGCCAACCAACCAACCAACCAGCCAACCAACCAGCCAACTAACAAGCCAGCCTATGTTGGTAAATCTGGTGCAACTGATTTCGTAAAACTATTCCAAGCAACAACAGGCCACCATTATTATTGTTAATCAGGTCCTGTTTCCTATAGCATACTTTTTTTTAGGAGAATCAGGGTGCTCTAATGTACCAAAAAAAGTATAATATCCCTTTTACTATGACATACTTTTAAAGAAACAAGGTGCTATAATGTGTACCAAAAAAAGTATATTATCCCTTTTACTAGGGCACACTTAGAAGAATCAAGGTGCTCTAATGGGTACCAAAAAATGTAAACCATGCCCTTAACTATATAGCAGCAGCAGGCGTATGAAGTGCCAGACGAGTGCCAAGCCAGTGCCAGTGTCAATGGTGCTGCTGGTGTTCCCGCTTGTTAACAGGATGCTCGTCTGCCATCAGGACCTGTTGGACCCTTGTAGTCTGATGCCTGCCTCGTGTCAAGTGAAGCGATGCCTGCTTTGCACATTGTCACCTTTTCAACGGGATGCAGAGTGAAGCAGTTCTTACACACCTTTCTATAGTGTGTGTGTGTGTGTGTGTGTGTGTGTGTGTGTGTATGTGTGTGTGTGTGTGTTCTTACCTATTTGTTCTTACCTATTTGTATCTTTACAGGATTGAGTCAAGCTCGTAATGTCCCGTATATTAAAACACAATCATCATATTTTTCTTTTAAGTTATGTATGTTTTTGACACACACCACTTCTTCTGGTGTGTGTGTGTGTGTGTGTGTGTGTGTGTGTGTGTGTGTGTGTGTGTGTGTGTGTGTTCAGTGCAGCTTACTTTGGACATTTTAAATTTTAGTGTCACTTAAAACAACTTTTCATATATATAATTTTTTCCCTTTCTCAAGATTTTCATGTGTTTTTCTTCATCATCTACCAACACGTCACAAAATTAATATCATGATTATATATATTAGGTAGCAACAGTGATTATTTTGTCCCTTGATTATGACGTAAGCATAATCAATAATTCTTACATTTACTTCTTGTAGATTATATTTTGATTATTATATGTGGATTAATTTATTTACCAGTACCACACACACACACACACACACACACACACACACAATCATGAGCCACGGACATACATGAGTTTTACGTACTGTACACAAGGAAAAAAAAAAAAAAAGAAAGAAAGAAAGAAAGATGGAAAAAGAAAAAATAATGAAAGAAATAAAAAAAATTAATTAAATAAAAAAATGAAAAAATAAGAAAATAAATAAGCAAATAAAAAAAAAATATCAAGCATGAGACAGTCTAATCTAATGGTTTTGTAAATG
Organism: Petrolisthes cinctipes; assembly: GCA_033782935.1. Lineage (NCBI taxonomy): Eukaryota > Metazoa > Arthropoda > Malacostraca > Decapoda > Porcellanidae > Petrolisthes > Petrolisthes cinctipes. The sequence continues at coordinate 29,462 of JAWQEG010005554.1, read as the reverse complement.
ATCGTCACAGCTCATGATGCCTCGGGAATAAACAAGCTATTTTTCATTTATCCATCGTCTGAGGTGTCAAAATATTTCACACGAGAATTGCACCATTAGTTTTATTTTTTTATTATTTTATTTTTTATTTTTTACTTTGTGTACCGTATATACCACCCGCAGAGGTCAGACGGCCGTGGGAATGTGTGATAGATAATTTTTCTGTGTTATAATCTTCATGAATATTGCAATCCGTCCCTTTATTGTCATTACACACTCCTTCACGGAATTTTGTCGTCATCGCTCCAGGTCACGCTACACTTCCATCTGTTGGAGAGGAAAGAAGGTTATTTTAATTTACTTTTGTGGTAAGGGACAGTAAATGGTTGGCAAGGGAGGGACTGCAAATATTGTGGTGGCACTTCTTTGATTAAGTTTTGGGGCACCCCTTCGAACTCAAGCCAATCCTTTTCCTTTCTTCAACTTTGAAATGCACACTCTCTGACTACTGATAATGGGCTTGACTGTACTTACATACCAACACTTACCACACTGAATTATAACTCTCACTCTAAAGGAAGCTGAAGGGGAGATTCTCTTGTTGGTAAATTGGAAGTTCTTTGATTCCTCCAAACTATACCATAATACAGACATCCTCAATGGTAGTAATAGAGGATATGTTTCGTGGCATAGTTTGGAGAAATTAAAGGCCTTCCAATTCACCGACCATATAAACCCCCCATTAATTAAGTCCAACTACCACACGTAAACACTAAAATAGCCTTAAGCTTTCTCAAGAGTCGTGTGGGTAGTCACTGTGTTGAGGGTGTGGCAACTTGCATTGTAATTATCTGCTAACGAAGCCTCTGACATGGAAGACAGTTTCATTAGGCCATAAATGTTCTACCACAAGCCAGCCAGGCCAGTCTCCCAACCACCCGGGCATTATTTCTGCTAATTTAATTCGCTGCTGGCAATCTTCTGGGAACAGTGCCGCCGCTTAATGTGGTTTTCTGCACATTGTTGCCACATCGCCCGTCGCTCTGTATTGTTTCGTTTTAATTATCACACACTAAATCCCACAACGCTCTCCTTTATATTATGAAAAATTTATTCCCCTGCCCTAAATTCATTACTTTTATTTCTGTGAGAGGAATAAAATAGGTAATTCCTCCACAGGCACCATGAATATATATGCAATAGAGTCACACCCAAAATGCTGTGAATTTAGTGTTGCTGTTGTCTGTACGGTCACGTAAAACTAAAGTTGTTGGTCTCTGTAATAATCGTCGTTATAGGATTCACTCTTATGGTTTACTTTTATTCATTTGATCCTGGGCTTTTAACCGTAACTGTATCTATATAATAATGTACTGCATGAAGATTCCGTAAGGGGGTAATAAATACACTTTTAGTACCGTAGAGCGACTTGATTCCTCTAAAAGATGCCAGAAAACAAGACCAGATGAGCAATACTAATGGTGTTCTGTTGCTTGGAATAGTTTGGAGGAATCATTTGCTCCAGATCTACCAACACTGTACTACCCCCTTAAATACCCCCTTAAACACTATGAAAAGGAATCCAGAGAACTGAATACATGTTAGTCTGGCCAGAGGATGTAAGAGAACGAGTTTATGTAATATCCTTCTTACCCTGTATCCTCACCTCTGAATGTATGTATGTAGCGTCCTGTACTTGGATTAAGGACCCTGTGATCATGTATGAAAACTGGAGGCTTCTGATTCCTCCTGACCACTCCACGAAACAAGTTCCTTCCATATAGGTGGTGTATCGTGGCAATATTTGAATGGCTCATATAACTCCAATTTTCTTACTACATCACAGGGTCTCTTAAAATACAAACATGTTATTATCATCGGGACATGACGAAGAGTTGAAACACACACACACACACACACACACACACACACCTATACATACACACACACATACACATATATAAACACACCTACACACACACCTACACATACACACACACATACACATATATAAACACACATACACACACAGACACACTCGATACAACGTGATCCCCACCATGCGTTTCCACATCCATTGACCACTGGGCCATATGCAATCAACATTCATGGTATTGACGATGGCGTGGTACCGGTACGATGGATCTGTAGTGTGCCTATGTAGTCATCGTACCAGTACTGTACTACACAATCATCAACACCACCATAAATGTCCTTGCATACGACCCAATGTCTTCTGTAAGGATAATATTTATTTATTTTATTTACCTTTATTTATTTATTGATCTTTATTTATTTATTTATTTTTATTTATTCATTTTTTTGAGCGACTGTACATAGGGGAAAATAAACACCAAAATGTTGTATATAAGTCATTTTAATAGAGTAATGTCGTACAACACAACTATTTACACATTACTTAATTAAGAGGAGTAAGTTGCTTTATTTAATGAACGGAAGGGTTAGTGATTCCTCCAAACTTTGCTACGAAACAGATTCCCTATTAGTTTACATTGAGGTCTTCTGTTTCCTAGCAGAGTTTGGAGGAATAATTATCCCTCCAGTTCGTGTCCACAAGAGATGGCCCCCTTAATTAAGAGACTACACCACTGAAAGAACTGGGATTCCATTGTATACCGACCACTACAAAATAATTATGTCTCACTACTTTACCAACCAACTGTACTAATATTATTTTATCTATATATTACTGAACTGTTTATGGGAGGCCTTTGGCAACGCAAGTCAGCATCGCACCGACCATTATAATTAAGGCAAGATTCTGTTGTTGGTGAATTTGGAAGGTTTGTGATTCCTCCAAACTATGCCAGGAAACAGACGCCCTCAGTGGTACTAATAGGGGATCTGTTTCGTGGCATAATTTGGAGGAAACAGTAGCCTTCCTATTTACCAACAAAAGAATCTCCCCTTGAAAGATTCAGAGTAAAAATTTGTATAGAGATCGCTGGCTGCTTTTGAATATAGAGGACAGAATTTTCACTACGAACTCGTCTAACTGCTACAGGTGATGCGTTGGACGTATTAATTAACTAATGACTACGAGCTGAATATTCAACTCGTTCGTGACAGGTTCAGAGGCTTTCATGGGTTCCTACGAAAGCAGTTCCAGAGTGTGCATGGTATCTGAGTTGGCTGACGATCAATGAATGAAGAGGCAGAGGACGTACAGTGTTGGTAAATGTGGAGTTACAACTGATTCCTCACCAAACTATTCCAAGTAACATGCTGCCCACCATTATTTTTTTTTTTTTTTTCATCTGGTTCAGTTTCCTGGCATATATACTTTGGAGGAAGAATCATGGTTTTCTAATGTACTGTACCAAAAGTTTATTCCTATCCCCTTTTAATTGGAGTCCGGGGCTTATCACTAGTCAAGCCCCTTCCACACGAGAGGCAAAAAGACGGTAGGCACGGGCAACTGAGTCGAATTCTCTGGCTTTTTTTCCAGTGTTACCAGATCAAGCAGTTCCTGGCAGCAATTGACCACTTGTGCCCGCCACCCACCCACAAAGTTGGTAACAATGTCTGCCCGCCGTCGTTTTGCCTCTCGTGTGGAATGGGCTTTAGTCAGTCAGTCAGTCAGTCAATCAGTCACCGTCGTCATACTGTCTGCGTTATTCCTTCCTTCGACATCAAGGGACGGACGTGGGGGTCGCAGAACATCTCGTCTTCAACTAGCTGCATGCATGGACCCTCTTTACATCATTGTCCCCTGTGCTTCCATCATTACCCTTATAGTGTTGACGGTGGGTGAGTGGGTGGGGCACAGAGTTTTTTATTTTTCTTTAAGGACCCTGTGATCGTGTATAAAAACTGGAGGCTTCTGATTCCTCCTGACCACGCCACGAAACAATCTCCTTCCATATAGGTTGTGTTTCGTGGCAATATTTGAAGGGCTCATATGACTCCAATTTTCTTACTACATCACAAAGTTCCTTATTCAAGTCAGTTTGGGTCATTCCACAAACCTCGTGTAAACCAGCCTGTAGAAAGGAAAGTTGTCAGTTCAGCGTTGTGTTAACTTCCTAGCCTGGCATTTAAGGGAATCAACCTTTTATGTTCAATTTGGAGTCAATGTAGGCCTCCAAACTCAGATAAAAAACACATCCCCTGTATAATTCCATATGGAGGGGTTCTGTTTCCTGGCATAGTTTGGAGGAATCTGTAGCCTTCCAATTTCCCATAATAGGTTACTCCACTTTATCAAACTATTCTATATCTAAGGTATGATAGAACTCACCTGTGATTGAGACATGAAAGTATATTATAACCTTAACTGTAAAGATGAGATGAAAGGCCAAGAAGACCCTGTAGCTACGGTAGGTTAATTAAGGGAGAAGGTGATAGAAAGGAGGGACAGCAAGCACCCAGGATACAGAAGGGGAAAAAGGAGGGACAGTTGAAGAAATGAAAGGAGGTGGGGCTCGGGTCCTAATAGGTGTGCAAAACCAGTCCGAACATTCTGGGCATTTACGAGAAAAAAAAAAAAAAAAAAAAAAAAACTTGAATCTGACTCCTCGAACAAGAATACAGAGAGTTGATAATTGTTTGGTCTCGGTGTTTGCTCCCCCCAAATGTTTGCAGGAATGGCTGGAGAGTGCTTAGGTTTATAGTTGGGTTGGGGAAGCATCGTTCATCTCACAGTCATGGAGAATACAAAGGCTTAATCTGTAGTTACGTTTGAAAAAAAAAGAAAAAAAAAAGAGAGAGAGAGAGAGAGAGAGAGAGAGAGAGAGAGAGAGAGAGAGAGAGAGAGAGAGAGAGAGAGAGAGAGAGAGAGAGAGAGAGAGAGAGAGAGAGATTTGCATATCGATCGCAGATAATTATCTGACAATGTAAATATTTGGTGTAGCTTGACTTGAGTTACATACATATACCGAAAAAAAAAAAACAGTAATAATAATAATAATGTGAAATAAAAGAAATATATGAATCTACTTTTAATATGTTTGTAGAGGGAACAAAAAATTAACTCTTCACTTACTCATACAGTAGAATAATAAATTACTGTAATCTTCACGTGCTCGTAGAAAAATAAATCAATTACTCTTCATATGCTTCCATTGGCGAACCGGAATTTATCGCCAAACACCAAACAAGGCTAAAAAAAAAAAAAAAAAAAAATAGAAATAAAAAAAATGATGGGGTGAAAATTAAAGTCCATTCCAACAACTGTGTATATCAGGAAAGACCCGAGGAATAAGCGGGATGTATATTACGACTCGTTGATTGGCTATCGATGACGTCACCACACAGCTGACTGATTGATTGGTTCTACATGTCAACACACATTCACTCATTGACATATTTTACATTCATTCACAAGTATTGTATTCTCTTTTACATTGCCAGGGATTATGTAGTCAGTTCATACATTATAATCAAACCCATTCGATATTTTATGTAATGTATAGATAAATGAATAAATAGATAAACTGATAAATAAATAAATAAATAAATAAATAAATAGATAAACTGATAAATAAATAAATAAATGAAGATATAAATAAATAAATAGACGAATGAATAGATAATCTGTTCATTCGTGTGCTAAGGCAATAATTGTATCGTAATGTAGTCAGGTATAAATAAATCCTTCGTTATTCTGTATAGCATTATTGTATGTATAAATATTATCTGTAAATCCATTACTTGAGTCCAGGTATAAATAGATCCAGGTAAAAATAAATTCAGGTAAAATAAATCCAGGTAAAAATATATATAGATAAATATTAATCCATCTGTAAAGCAAGTTTGTCTGTTTAGCCATCTGTTATTTTTTTGTTTTTCTCTCGAATCATAATTATTTCGTTGAAGTGGAGTTTACTTCATTATAAAACTCTACTCTTTGTTGTGTTGTTACTTTCCTTGTTACCGTTCTTATTTCTATACCGTATTAAGGACCCTGTGATCGTGTATGAAAATTGGAGGCTTCTGATTCCTCCTGACCATGCCACGAAACGAGCTCCTTCATTTTAGGTGGTGCTTCATAATAATATTTGAAGGACTCATTTAACTCCAATTTTCTGACTATTCCACAGGGTCCCTTAAAAACTAACACCTTCTGTCCTAGGTAAAGATTTTGTTAGGGAATTGGAAGCCAGGGATTCTTCCATACTGTTCCCCCAAACGACAGATATAGGCTACTGAAGGAGTCTGTGTCGTGGTATAGTATGAAGGAATCAAAACCTCCAAACAACTCACAATATCTTACTCTCTTGCGTTCAGGTCTATCTTGCTGACTGTCTTGCTGACTGACTAACTGACTGCTTGGCTGGCTGGCTTACTTCCTGGCTGGCTTACTTCCTGGCTGGCTGGCTGGCTACCTGTCTAGCTGACTAACTGACTGGCTGGCTGGCTTCCTGGCTGGCTGGCTTACTGACTGACTGATTGGCTGGCTGGTTGGCTGGATTTTTGGCTTCCTGGCTGGCTAGGAATACGGCGGTGGGTGATAAACAATCTTGGCATCGACTTCACGTCATCCCAAAATACGCTAAGGTGATGCATGCGCCTTCTTCCTCAACTTCATATCAACTTTGGGATCACCTAAAGAGTGTTGTCAGAAAGTAAGAGCAACTGAGAAGTGAGGTTTATTTATCAGCTTTTCTACGGGGCGTAATAGCGTGTAAGTTTCCAATTTTTGTTTTCGTTCATAAAAATAATTACTGTATTATCAGATCAAGGAAGTACTCAAACACAGAGAAATTTCGACCACCGAGGTATTGGTAAATTGGCAAAGTTAGTGATGGGAGCGGCAGGGACCCTCAGAGAATAGGATATATCAAGTTTGGCGTGTGGAGGAGGTTGATGGACAGGCAATATGTGGGGAGGTGGCAGGGTGAGAGGCTGATCAAGCTCCATATTGATGAAAACAGTGACGTATTAATCGGCCCTCAAAATATGACTGGATATAGAAGGCAAGTGATATATTGATCTAGGACTGACGATGCTATCAAAATATACAGGCGAGTATCATATTAAATTAAGGCAGATGTATAGCATAACTGAATAAGGTCTGTTATACGCAAACTATTCAAGTAAATATCTTTGTTTGGATCAGAAAGCAAACTGGTCCACAACTCATTCTGAGAAACTGCAGGGAGTTAAACATTGACACCACCTAACCTAACCTAACCTAACTTAACCTAACCTAAACAAACCTAATCTAACCTAACATAACCTAACCTAAACTAACCTAACATAAACTAACTTACCCTAACCTAATCAATCAGACCAAGGTACAGAAGAAATAGGTCAGTAATCAGGGTACTATTATTTTAAAGGGAGTAAATATATCAACATTGATTGAGGATGAAAGATGACCGCCTTAAGCCTGGACGAGGGAGAAGTTGATAGAATAGAAAGAAGTTGATACAGCAAGCACGAAGGAAATAGAAGGAAAGGTAGGACAGTTGAAGAATTAAATGAGATCCCCTACACACTTTCCCTCTTTTTATAAATTTACTTACACTTTGTGATGAGGAAATACGTCGGTAGGATGAAAATGAAAAACACTTCCATTGCTATATTTACAATCTGTAGAAGTAAACGTGTCACTGTCAGGAAAACTACAGCAGCCACGCACATACACTGAAGGACTGGACACCTACAAAGGGAAAAAAGTATTCAATATTAAAATGGTGGTGTAGGAATGGAGATGTGGATTGTAGCAGGCAGGCAACCTTTATGTACATAGTTGTATAAATTCCAGGTTAGCTAGGAAACTTTATATGTAACACAGGAACACAACAATAAAGACTAGACTAGACCAACACACAGCCTTGTTTGATATTATTCAGTTAGCATATTATGGACCAATACTAAAAGGAAATAGTATTCAATATTATCATGTTAGTTTAGGAATGGTGATATAGAGCAAATATTCAATCAGCAAATCTACCAACATAAAAAGGAAAAAGTATTCAGTATTATCATGTTAGTTTAGGAATGGAGATGTGAAGTAATAAATTCAGTTAGTACATTTACCAACACAAAAAGGAAAAAGTATTCATCTATCATGGAAGTGTATGAGAGGAGATGTGGAGGATTATAATTATTCAGTTAGTATATCTACCCATAATAAATTACCGTATCTTTTATTATACAGTACTACTTGATATAGTAAGGAATGATTGCTATTGCTTTACTTTCACGTTCCATTCATATTTTAGTATTTATTATTGACAGATAAAATTGCTTACAATGTTAATTTCAAAGCATTTAGTTCTTATTTAGGGGATAGTATATTTTTGGTACATTAGAATGAATTGACTCCTCCAAAATATGCCAGGAAACAGAACCAAATTAACAAAAATAATGGTGGCCTGTTGTTGCTTGGAATAGTTTAGAGGAATCAGTTACCTACGAGATACAACCTTCAGATGGACCCAAGGGAATGAAAGGTTGGGACTCACCTTTGGCGTGGCGACCCGGGGGTAAGATTCTGAAGGAGGAGGAGTAGATGGAGGAGGAGGAGGATGGGGCCCGGACACCAGTCACGTGCCCGTCAGGTCCACGGCTGCCATGACACACACACACACACACACACACACACACACACACCAGGGGAAAAGATAGTTAGGCTCGTTATTCAATATTCCTTTTCAGAATTGATGGACTAAATTATTACTGAAAATATTAGAAGTTAGTATCGTTTTCCAGCTGTCTATATTACTGACTTTGGAAAACGATGTCTACATGCATTTTGAATAATTTACACATATACAATTTACTGAAAAAAAAAATCCATTGTGGCTGATGACTTTTGACCGACAGACAACATAAGAAGTTTGAGTAATGGTAAGAGAGGTTGTGTTCCTTCAGTATTATCAAAGAATAAAATTTCACTGAGCACATAATTTTGTTCCTCTGCCGATTGATAATGTCCAGTTTGTGAATCATGTGAAAAAAAAAAAAAAATCATTCTATCATATTTACACAGATCATCCTACAGACACCAAAGTGGAGATGCTCAATAATTCTAAGCTTCTTATTAATCCCAGTCAAGTCAATAAGAATTAATGGAAGCTAAGCGAAAACCTACTTACCTTGATAAAGACTGGTTCTGTTGACGGAGGAGCAGCTCTGGGGAAAGAAAGAGAAGGATAGAGAAAGTGAATGAAAAGTGAGATGAGGTAAGGCCACGAAAAAATTTAAGGGGATAGTATAGTTTGTGTTCATTAAAGCACCTTGATTCCCCCAGAGTATTCCAGGAGACACGACCAGATTAAGGGGGTGCGGGAGTAGGGGGCAGGCTTGAGGGGGACTGAACTGGGGGGGTGCGGGAATAGGGGGACAGGCTTGGGGTGGGTAGAAAGCCTGTCCCCTATTCCTGCACCCCCCTAACCCCCCCCATTCAAGCCTGTCCCCCTACTCCCGCACCCCCCAAACCCCCCCCACCCCCCTAACCCCCCCCCCCCAAGCCTGTCCCCATATTCCCACACACCCTTAAGAAAGATGCTGGTGGCCTGTTGCTGGGAATAACTTGGAGGAATTAGTTGCTCCAGATTTACCAACTCTGTACATTCTACCTTAAACACTTCTGCAAACCTATGTAAGGCTTGATTTACATTTATGCCTCGGTGACAGAAGAAAACACAAAAATTGGTTCCCTGTCCAATTTCTCCGTGTGTCACTTGAGGGCTTTAGGTCGGATCAGTTGTTGGATGCGGCCTGACACTTTCTATCAAGATTACGAAGGCAGCAGCAAATCACAACAGCCTCGAAAAAAGCGTATGTAAGTGGCAGATTTAATTTTTTTTTTTTTTTCACTAATCTAACGAGGTGTTGTATACTGTCACCTATTGAATGGTATGGAAGACAAGTAACAGAGGCAGGTTGATGATGATATTTAGTTTGTTGGCTCACGGAATAAAATAAAATAATATATGAAAAAATAATGACATAGGCAGTTAGTTTGTTTATAATGGTGAAGAAATGTATACAGACACAACACAACAACGCTCGCTGCCACATCTCACAGAACGATTTAGATAGTCACCGTATTAACAGTCTGTGTGTCTAACTGTGCATGCATGGCTGGATACACGTTATACCTCAGACTCACCAGGTGTAATAAGGAATCTTTTGCAATAGAAGACACACACCTGATTGGGGCCTGCACGGCTTAGTTGGTAATAATTCCTGCAGGTATCCTAATCAATGAAACTCTTGCATTTTTTACTTACAATCCCTACATGTATCGTAATAAATGAAACTTGCAATCCTCACTTACAATTCCTGCAGGTATCGTAATCAATGAAACTCTTGCATTTTTCACTTGCAATCCCTACATGTATCGTAATAAATGAAACTCTTGCAATCCTCACTTACAATTTCAGCAGGTATCGTAATCAATGAAACTCTTGCATTTTCACTTACAATTCCTACAGGTATCGTAATTAATTAATGAAATATCGTGATAAATAATAAATGAAACTCTTACAATCCTCACTTACAATTCCTGAAGGTATCGTAGCCTAATCACTAAGCATCTTGCATACCTCACTATTATTTTCTCCATTTTCGTGCTACATTTAATTTTTACACTCACTGAGGGAAAACATAATCTACTCAGGTTATAAATCTCTCAGCTCTAAAATAAGAAGGGGAAAAACTAAAGAAAAGAAAAGTTCCCTATCATATTATACAAGGCCAAAATAAGGTGAACATGTCTCCTTCTTCAGGTGACCTTGTCCTCTAATTACAAGGGTCACAAACAGGTAGTAACGCATGGAGGGGGAAGGAAGGAAGGAAAGGGGGCGGGGGGAGTGACTGGTGAGGTTTGGTGGGAAGGAAGGAAGGAAGGGGGTGGGAGGGGAGAGATTGGTGAGGTTTGGTGGGAAGGAAGGGGGCGTGAAGGGAGAGACATTTGTGAGGTTTGGAGGAAAGGAAGGAAGGAAGTGAGGAAGGAAGGAAAGGGGGCTGGAGGGGAGAGACTGGTGAGGTTCGGGGGAAAGGAACGCAGGAAGGGGACGGGAGGGGAGGGACTGATGAAGTTTGGGGATAGGGTAGGATAGACTAGGGTGTGTAAGGATGAGGAATGTTCGTAGGGGAAGGTTTGCTGGAGAAGAAGAAGTATTGTGATAGAAAGTGTGAAGGGAGAGGGAGGTGTGATTAAAGGGAGTAGGACTGACAAGGGAAATATGGGAAGGGGTGGTTGGGTGGTGAAGGGAAAGGCTGTAGGGTGAAGTGGGGAATCGTAGGGTGAAGTGAGAGGTTGTGGGGTGAAGTGAGAGGCTGTGGGCTGAAGTGAGAAGTCGTGGGGTGAAGTGAGAGGTTGTGGGGTTAAACAGGGGGTTGTGGGGTAAGGGGGACAAGTGATGGGGAGGGCCACGAAAGCAAATTAAGTCGTAGTGAGGCGAAATGAGGAGGGGAGGGGTTGAGTGGGGATACAGAGGGTGACATGATGAGTGGGGAAGGGGTGTGAGAGACGACGGGGTGAATTAAAAGGTTCGGTTAGGAGTTAGTGGGGAGAGGAAAAAGGAGGGGAATGAGGGGTAATTATACAACATGAGGGATGGGAATAGAGGGGAGATGTTGAGGGAGAAGGGAGGAGGACGCAGGGTGGAGGATGTAAGGTAGAGGAGGCAGAGTGGAAGAGGAGGTTAGGTGGAGGAATCAGGGTGGAGCAGGTAAGGTGGAGGAATCAAGGTGGAGCAGGTAAGGTGGAGGAGTCAGAGTGGAAGAGGAGGTAAGGTGGAGGAATCAAGGTGGAGCAGGTAAGGTGGAGGAGTCAGAGAGGAGGAAGTATCGTGGATGAGAAGGTAAGGTGGAGGAGGGAGTGAAGGTGGAGTAGAGAAGGGTGGAACAATGGATGATGCTTGTGGGAGCCTAGTCTCACTCCACCTGCCTCCTTCCTCACACACTTACTACCATCTGCTAATTACACTGCCACTGCCACAACCTCCACATACAGTACCAAAACACAAACATGTAATCCCCAGACTTGCTTCGGATGATGGGTTGAAACAGCTCAGGCTTTCTCACTAAGACGATATTGAAACTTCATTTTCAGTACCACGAAGGAAATGTTGCTTGAATGAAATATAATAGAAAATATAAGAAAAGCGCTTTTGTATGAGTTGAACACACACAATGTATATCCAAGAGAGAGAGAGAGAGAGAGAGAGAGAGAGAGAGAGAGAGAGAGAGAGAGAGAGAGAGAGAGAGAGAGAGCGTCCTTGACCAAGCTGTGAGCAAGACACTAGGGAGGGGGGGAGACGCACAGACAGTGTAAAAGAGAAGGACACATTTTTTTCTGTTGACAGAGAAAAAATAAAGTCATAAACGCCAGCTATACTAGTGCATTTGTCGCGGCTTCTAGCCGCTTAAATTGTATTTATTGGTTTGTGAAACCAGTACAGCTGGTTGCTATAGAATATGCCCCTTCACAAGCCCAGGCCCCGTGTAGGCATAATCTGGGTTGGAAGGGTCAATTCCGTGACGTTCATCAGAAGTAAATAAAATTCAAATCTGGCGCTGTACTGATAGTGGAGCCACCTGGTGGTGGTGAGGTGAGGTATTAAGCCCCTCCTCCGCTGAATACCGCTCGTCCACTCCAATGAGAAAGAAGTGAGTGCCTGCCGCATCGGGAGGTGGGTGGGACAGTAGAAGCTGTACTGGTTTCACAAACCAATAAATACAATTTAAGCGGCTAGAAGCCGCGACAAATGCACTATTATTGGTATAGTGAAACCAGTACAGCTGGTTGCTAAGCATGCGATGCGGTAGGTGGGAGGTGAGGTGGAGGCAATCACGTGCTAGTTAAGAGTGGTTGAGAGCGGAGGGCAGGAAAGGTAACCGAGCCCGGTGAGGAAGCAGCTAACGCCCCTCCCGACACTGGCTAGGTGAATAGCCGTGGTGGGGGAGAAGTAGCTTATACCATATAACCGTAGACCATTCTGTTATAGATCAGAATTGTTACACATAAAGTCTTTATAGGTAGACTCGAGGGTTCGGGCCTAGGAGAGGAGGGGGGGAGGTGCCCATGGCAACCCCCCCCCCCTTATTCAAGTCTTCTGAGTTAGGGCTATGGCCCTCGCTCAGGTAATGTGATCCCGAGGGGATGAAGGAGGACACTAGGATCCAGATATCTTGTGAATAATATCTCCTGTCACTCATCGTAGTAAAGTAATTGTTTGGAAAATAAATACACAAGAATTCCGTAACAATGTGATTTATTTTAGTATATACCGTAGACTATTCTGTTATAGACCAGAATTGTTAACCAACTAAAGTCTATATAGGCAGACTCGAGGGGTCAGGTACAGGAGAGGGGGTGCCCCCGGCCCCCCCCCCCCCACCCCCCCCCCCCTTTGTTATTAAAGTCCTCTGAGCTAGGGCTATGGACCCGGCTCAGGTCATGCGATCCCGAGAGGATGAAGGAGGACACAAGGATGCAGTAATCCTGTGTTTAATATATATATCCAGTCACCCATCCGATTGACCTAGGGAAAAGAGGGTTACCGGACCTAGCGTTGTAGAAGAGGTGGTCCGGAGAAGCCCCTCTCGTTGCCTCCACGTATGTAGAAACGCGTGGACTGGCCAGAGGGGGTGGAAACTTCCAGCCCTCAGGGACGAGGGTACTGCGAGAGGGCCAATCCTGTCGTCAGCCTGCTCGTTCTTAGCCAGGAAAGCGGGAGAGGTGGGGATAGTTAAAGAAGTAAGGTTAGGGCTTACAGATGAAAAGGCTGTGTGACGGGTAAGGGCTGCCAACTGAGAGGCCCTGTACCCTGTAGCTAAGGCGAGCAGGAAGAGAGCTTTCTGGAGGAGGTGACAAACCCTCCAGAGGAACCCCTTAGAAGGTCAGGTAGGAAAAGGACGCAGTGAAGGGCCAGGAGGGAGTCTGGGCCCGCCATTCTCCAGGCCCTAGTCCCCGTGTTACGAAAGGAGGCAAGGGCGGGGGAGTTTTGGGTGCGGGCAGAGGCGGGTGTCTCCCGACACAGCTCAGCCCCGGGGCGGCACACACCGCGCGCCAAAGGGTCGTAACCCTTGGGCGTGAAGCAAGGTGCGTGAGGCGAACAGTGGAGGTGGCCGACCATCGTAAAGCGATTTCCCAAAGCTAGGGTGGTAGCTGCTGTGGGAGGGTTGTTACGCATATAATTTATTATCATTATATACGGACAACTTTCGGTTAAAACCAGAAAGTGTTACAAGTCGTAAGTCTTTAAAGACACCCTCGAGGGGATGGGCCAGGGGGTCGAGGACCCCCCCCCCCCATTTTTGTTGTTAGGGTCCTCCGAACCTAGGCTATGGCCTAGGTTCGGGTAAAATATCCCGAGAGGAGAAAAGAAACCCCAAGATGTTCTAAACATGAGACTGTACAGAATGGAGATGACGTAAGGGATGTCTGGTGACAGAAGGTAAGTCGTCCGACCTTTTCCATTCGGGCGTACCCTCCCCCTTTTCTGTCTCCCACGGGGACCCTGTGGTAAGGTGGGCGGAGTCCCCATTGCAACCCAGGGGGTGAGGGAGAGCGAGTGGAACAGATACCTCGTCCTGAAGGATGAGGTGGATGTCCCGCCCCCCCCCCCAGATCCCGTACCCGCTCCCCGCGGGGACTCGGATAGAGCAGGTCCAGGAACGGGTCCCGCCGCCTCCACCATGGTAGGTGGGGAAGGGCGCGTGGCCTACGGACAAACCAAAAAGTTCGTCCGCTTCCCGCTTCACTAGCCCGTCGTGCCTCCTCACCCAAACCTCTGGTTGAGAAGGATCGGGAGACTACGCACCCGTCTGACCTCCTCTGAAGAGTGAGTTCAGGACGAAGGAAGAAAGGCCCAAGAGTAGGGAAGGTACCCGTCGTCCACAGGATGAGGCGACGGGAACGGGGGAGGAGAGGCAGCCAGCTCCTCCGCCAGGGTGCCCCCCGGGGACTCGAGACCCAGAGAGATTGGGGGAACGGGAACGGCTCCAAAATCCCCAGGTGGACTCGAGTCCCCTACCGGCGACGCGGCAGGGAAGGTGAGAAGGGCGGGTTCAGGAACGGGTACCGTTGCAATAGTGGGGCTGTGGGGTGGCACATAATCGGCCGGCTCCCCCACAAGGGAATGAGGCGAACCTTAAATCTCACGAGGCTGTCTGGGACAGTGTCGAGAGTGTAACGCCAGGACCGTCCTGAGCACTAATACAAGGCATCGACCAGGGAAAGCTGAAGCCCCAATATCCCCTCGCCCCCATCCCCTAAGTGGAATGCGTGCGACGAAAGGTTAAGGACGTAGTTAAGAAGCCCCCATTGAGTGAGTATGGTGTACAAGACACAAATCTTGCTGCTCCATGTCCCCCTGTTATGGGGATACAAAACAGGTGATCCGAGGCGAGGACTAGGGTAGCTGTAATATCATCCTTGAGAGCTTGGACCTGACACCAAGAGTGACATGTGCAGCTTGGTAGGACGGTAGGCAACAACCGGAGCCGTATAGTTAATCAATGGTTTGTTCGAATTTGGTAAGGACCACCGAGAGGTGAGGAACTACTTTGAAAACCTTCCAACCAAGCAGAACAGAAGACTGGTAGGTCAAGCAGTTACCTGTGGGAAAATATGGGGGACCCACAGTTGCCCCACCGCTGGAAGACATACCTCCATTGAAAACCTACGTCAGCACAGGGTAGGGTGTCTCGTTCTTGGTAAAGAATGATTCACGTTTCGGAGAACCCTGGTGACCACCTGCGAATCATTACGGGAAAAGAGGGACGTAAAAACGTCACTGTCAGGGAGGGCAGTGACTGGAAAAACCTCCGAGTTTGAGAGTTGTTACAGTTCTGAGAAACGTTTTGAAACGTTATCGCATTCGCTCTCCTATTTCCCTCACGCGGCAAAGAGGCCGTGTGTTACAAACCCTCATGAACTAGCTGCCGTAGGCTGAGTCCCAGGTACCCCCTAGGCTGGGACCCCAGGTTCAGGTCCAGCTAGCCACTAGGTTCAGGTCCAGGTAGCCACTAGGTTCAGGTCCAGGTAGCCCCTAGGCTGAGGACCATGTCGCACTAGGTTGAGCCCCAGGTAGCGCCCTAGGTTGTGCATAGGTAGCGCCTTGGCTGAGCCCGAGGTAGCCCCTAGGTTGTGCACAGGTAGAACCTTGGCTGTGGTCGAAGCCTAGCTGGCTAGGTCCCAGCAGGCCTCTCAGTCAGTACCCTCCCGGGTTGTTGGTTGAGCGGGTCCTGCTATTGGTGCTAGGTTGTGCATAGGCAGCCCCTAGATAGTGGAGGAGACTGGCTGGCCAGGTCCTCGCAGGCTTGTCAGTCAGTACCCTACCGGGTCCTTGGCTGAGCGGGTCCTGCTCTTGGCCCTAGGATGTGCATGGGTAGAACCCTAGCTGGCCAGGTCTTAACAGGTTTATCAGTCGGGACCCTACCGGGTCCTTGGCTGAGTGGGTCCTGTTGTTGGCACTAGGTCGTGCATGGGTAGCACCCTAGGCTGTAGTAGGAGCCTAGCTAGTTAGGTCCTAGCAGGCTTGCCCGTTAGTACCCCCCCGGGTCCTGGGCTGAAAAGGTCCTGTTCTTGGCACTAGGTTGTGCCTGGGTAGCCCCCTAGCTGGCCAGGTCCTAGCAGGTTTGACAGTTAGTACCCTACCGGGTCCTTGGCTGAGAGGGACCTGCTCTTTGGTACTAGGTTGTGCATGGGTAGGTCCCTCGGCTGTGGTCGGAGCCTAGTTGGCAGGGACCTGCAGGTTCGTCAGTCGGTACCCACCGGGTCCTTAGCTGAGGAGGACCTGCATTTGGTGCTACACTTGCTCCCTCGGGAGCGGCTCTTTGAGCGCGTCCGCGTGGGAGAAGGAGCCTTTCCTTGCTGGGCCCTGGTACCTGGGAGGTGACCAGGGGTGCAGCCCGACGGTCTGACCCCCCCATGCTGAGGTGGAAACCTCGGGGGGGTTATCAGAGCCGACTAAAGGAAAGAGAGGAGGCCTCTCGGGGTGCTAGGGACCCGAAACCCTGTGGACCTGAGGGCGAGACCTCCTCCTGGACTCGTGCTTGCACCCCCGAGAGCGGCTCGAGGAGCTCGCCCATGGGGGAGACGAAGCAGCTTCCCTGCTGGGTCCTGGTACCGGTCAGGTAGCCAGGGGGGCCAGCGTGGTGGTCTGGCTCGCTTCCGGGAATGGTGGGAAACCATGGAAGGGAGGCACAGAACCATCCAGGGAAGGCGATGGGGACTCGGAGGAGTGCTAGGAGTTAGATCCTGTGTGACCTCGAGAGGCACGTAGCAGGAACGTACTCCCGGGAGAGCAGAAGCATGTGCGGGGTGAACAGTGGCGATGCACGTCGAGGAACAACCTCACGGTGCAGCCAGAAGAAGCACACAAGGCACAAGTGGACTGCGGGAGAAAAAAGGGGGTTAACACGTGAACCCACGTGTACACACATGGAAAAACACAAAACACCCCGAGGGAGGAAACACTAACTCCCAAGGCAAAACACTAAACCACACATACTCACCCCCACACTGCTGGGGAAAAACCCCGCAAACACGGTCCCCAAAAGCCGAGAGTAGACCCTAGGAAACCCAAGGGGGGAGAGGGTTTAAAAGGAGGGACTTTTACTCTACCAGAAAGTAAAAAGCTTCTCTTACCCCCAATAAGGGCAAGCACAAAGTAAGAGTTATGTAAGAAGAAAGATAGAAAGTCTTACTACCCTACCGCATAACTATAAAAAACTGTACTGAAATGTGAGAAGGTACTGAATGTTGAAAAAACAGTACTGCACGAAGAAGAATGCTACAACGCAGACAAGAACAGTACAGTAGTAGCAAGAAGTCAAGCAGGTGTAGTGAGTAAAACGTTGCTTGGTAAGGCAGCTACAGAAGTGCAGGCAACATTATCAGAATAATATCCTAAGACACTAAAAGAGCTGACAAGGAAAAACACCAAAAGGTGCAGAGGTCCCAAGACACAGAGTAGAAGGGACACGTGCAAAATAAAAAACCTCACTCCCCACAGGGTTAAAAAACCCGAGGAGAAAAAACCCAAACAAGTACTCACCGCACACGGGGGAAGACAGTCACAGCGTGAGCGCACACACCAATCAACACACACACGGGGAAAATCCCCACACACGGGGCTAAACACGCACACGTGTTCGCACCATGTGCAGAGAAAACCACAACATACAGCCTTCCACACTACACACCAAAGGGTCGCAAGCCTAGGGGGTGAAGCAGGGTGCGTGGGGCGAACGATGCTGGTGGCCAGACTGCGGGAGAAAAACTCACAAAAAAGGGGTTAACACGTGAAGCCATGCGTACAAAGACACAAACAAAAATAATAGGACACGGGCAGAGGGGGATAGCAAGCCCCCTCGGACCCGGGAACGAACCCCAAACAAAAAACCCCACACGCACCAACCCGGGAAACCACCCCCCCCCTCCCCCGCGGGGGCTGAGAAAGAACCTCTGGTCTGCAGGCCCCAAAGGAGAGGCACAGACAGCCTGGTGGGCAATTCCCAGGGTAACAAACAAACTGGGAAGACACCAGAAAAAACCCCAAAAATACGCTGGGAAGGGGAAACGAGAACCCGGCATAATCCTCGCTCCCCCCACCCCACGTAACACTAAACCACACTCGGGGGAAACAATGATAAGGGGCTAAGTAGTCCTACCCCCGCACCACGTGGGGAGGAAAGAGCCCCACGTGGGGAGGAAAGAGCCCCACGTGGGGAGGAAAAAACCTCGCTAACACCAAAAAACCCCGAGGAAAAATACACTAAATGACGTGTACTAGTGGCAGGAGGAAGGGAGGCAGGACAGGGAAGGGGAAAAAAACCCCGAAAAGTAGCCCCCAACAAGCTAGCCTGAGAAGAAACACTCCAGGCTACAAATATTGGAAAAACACCCAAAATTAAATAAAAAACCCCGGCCTGGGAGAGGAAGGGAGAACCAGAGCACAATTCTCACTCCCCTTTACCGAGAGGGGACACATAATAATCGGGGAAGGCAAGAGGAAGGGCTGCAAAGACCCCATGTGCTCACCACGTGGGGTGAAGTCCCACGTGGCGCCCACTAACCTCGCTAAAAACCCCAGAACCCCGATAAAATACACACGAAGAATGTACTAGTGGCAGGAGGAAAGGTGAAAGGGGGGAAAAACGGAGAAAAACTCCGAACAAAGGGGCTGAAAAACCCCCCTTCGCTAAGGAAAAAAGAACTAAGTCCTAACGAAGAAAAAACCCCCATACACACCTAAAACCCTCCTAGAATACACACACGATACATCTGCCAAAGCAGGCTAGCCACTAGAACACAAAAGAAAATATTAGCAGGAACACGTGAAACAATACCATAGCGTAGCAGCGAGGAGCGTAGATGTTGACTGAACTGTGTTCCGCGACAGAGTGGACGAGCGGTATTCAGCGGAGGAGGGGCTTAATACCTCACCTCACCACCACCAGGTGGCTCCACTATCAGTACA
The DNA here is from genome assembly GCA_033782935.1 of Petrolisthes cinctipes. Lineage (NCBI taxonomy): Eukaryota > Metazoa > Arthropoda > Malacostraca > Decapoda > Porcellanidae > Petrolisthes > Petrolisthes cinctipes. The sequence goes on along the minus strand of JAWQEG010005554.1, from coordinate 10,068 downwards.
GCGCCAGATTTGAATTTTATTTACTTCTGATGAACGTCACGGAATTGACCCTTCCAACCCAGATTATGCCTACACGGGGCCTGGGCTTGTGAAGGGGCATATTCTATAGCAACCAGCTGTACTGGTTTCACTATACCAATAATAGTGTTTATTGGGGGGATTTCAAGGCTCTAACACCTGCCACCACTCTCAGGCATACACACACCTGTACCCTCTCACTACACACACCTGCCTCTCTCCCTCGCTACATACCTGCCTCCCTCACTACACACCTCTCTCCCTCACCACACAACTCTCTCCTTCACCACACACCTCTCTCCCTCACCACACACCTGCCTCTCTCACCACACACCTGCCTCTCTCACCACACACCTGCCTCCCTCACCCCACACCTGCCTCTCTCACCACACACCTGCCTCCCTCACTACACACCTGCACCCCCTCACCACACACCTGTCTCCCTCACTACACACCTGCCTCCCTCACTACACACCTGCCTCCCTCACCACACACCTCTCTCCTTCACCACACACCTGTATCGCTTTACACAACACACCTGCCTCCCTCACTACACACCTTCATACTCCTACAACACCACACACCTACTATCTCTCTCTCTCTCTCTCTCTCTCTCTCTCTCTCTCTCTCTCTCTCTCTCTCTCTCTCTCTCTCTCTCTCTCTCTCTCTCTCTCTCTCTCACCTATCTACTTGTCTGTCTTTTCATTTATCTCTCTACATCTCCTTGTCTCTCACTCATTCTCACACAAACACCCCCTCCTCTACTTTCTCCATCAGCCTTGTCAGCATGAGGGAGGGGGCACCACAATACAGTCTGTAATAGAATACGGAATCAGCAATACAAATAATTAAATCAGCCTTCAGTATAATTAGTTGAGAGCCGACCACATGCTGGGACGTAAATATAGTCCAGGTTATTACATTTTCAGCAGATGGGCCAACCAAATACCACCACCCACCCACCCACCCACCCCCCACCAGTACCACCCACCCACCCAGCTACCAGTACCACCCACCTACCCACCCACCCACCACCAGTACCACCCACCACTGCTACTACTACCACTACTGCCAGTACCGCTACTACCACCACCACTACTACTACCACTACTACTAACACTACCGCTACTACCACCACTGCTAATACTACCACCACTACCGCAACTACCCACACCTATACTACTACTACCACCACTACTAACACTGCCACTACTAACACCACTACTAACACTACCACCAATACCACCACCACCACCACCACCACCACCACCACTACTACCACCACTACTAACACTACCACTACTACCATCACCAACCACCACCAACAGCCACCACCTATAGTACTACCACCACAACCACTACTATTGCTGTTGTTGATGTTTCTGTGATGAGTCCTGATTTCAACAACGTTCTCATTCCATAAACACAGCCACATATCCAATCCATGTGTGTGTGTGTGTGTGTGTGTGTGTGTGTGTGTGTGTGTGTGTGTGTGTGTGTGTGTGTGTGTGTGTGTGTGTGTGTGTACAAACATTCACGAAAGTTCTGTCTCACCCGTACATAATTTAAAACAGCGGTAATGACTAGACCATTAGGCTATACATTTATACACAGTTGCAATTATATGTATATTAAGTATGGAAATGTCATCGATACTCTTATAAAACATTGATATCATCCATAAACTATTACATATACGAGGATCTGAAGGACACAGAAGTAGAGACACAGAAGAAGAGAAACAGAAGAAGAGAAACAGAGAAGAGACACAGAAGAAGAGACACAGAAGAAGAGACACACAGAAGAAGAGGCACAGAAGAAGAGACAAAGAAGATGAGAAACAGAAGAAGAGACACAGAAGAAGGGACACAGAAGAAGAGACACAGAAGAAGGGACACAGAAGAAGAGACACAGAAGAAGAGACACAGAAGAAGAAGAGACACAGAAGAAGAGACACAGAAGAAGAGACACAGAAGAAGAGAAACAGAAGAAGAAGAGACACAGAAGAAGAGACACAGAAGAAGGGACACAGAAGAAGAGACACAGAAGAAGAGACACAGAAGAAGGGACACAGAAGAAGAGACACAGAAGAAGAGACACAGAAGAAGGGACACAGAAGAAGAGAAACAGAAAAAGAGACACACAGAAGAAGAGAACCAAAAAAAGTGACACAGAAGAGACACAGAAGAGAACCAGAAGAAGAGACACAGAAGAAGAGAACCAGAAGAAGGGACACAGAAAGCTTGCTAGAAAAATAATTAATTAATCCAGTAATTATCATCTAACTGTCTATCAATGTCGTGGGGATACAAGTGAGTCTATAGGATATATTTTTATTTTTTTATGCATTTATTATTTTTATGCATGAACAAATCAGCTGTTGATGTTTTATAAAGGAAATTAATTATGATGTGCGTCGACTACGATATGATTCCTTCAATCTGTCCAATGAAACAGATCCTCTATGTTATACTGCAGGTGAGGTTATTTGTTTCGTGGCATAGTATGGAGGAATCAGGAGGAGCATATAACATTTCCAGGCCTTCATATTACAAGTCCCTTTACATTCCGAAACACGTGGAAAAATGATTAATACATCCTTTTTGTTTTTTTGTGAGAGTTAATAGCCATAAGCTCTTCCTTCCTGAATTAAATAAAATCCACCTTTATCCCTCCATGTTGCTCTTAATTCTTGAGGATAAATAATTACACAATAAAAACTTACAAAATTCACTCTGTCAACTTATCTATTAGCCTACATGTCTATCTATTATTATCTATCAGCCTACATTTATATCTATTATTATCTATCAGCCTACATGTCTATCCATTATTATCTATCAGCCTACATGTCTATCTATTATTATCTATCAGCCTACATGTCTATCTATTTTTATCTATCAGCCTACATGTCTATCTATTATTATCTATCAGCCTACATGTCTATCTATTATTATTTCAGGGGGTACAACAGCCTCAGGTTTCACTAAAATGTATCTGTTTTATTATTATTTTCTCAACCAACCTACCTACCTACCTACCTACCTACCTACTCACCTACCCACCTACCTACCTACCTGTTTTTACCTCATCCAATTACCCAACTTACCTACATACTTACCAACCAACTCACCTACCCACCTACCTACCTACCTACCCACCTACCCACCTACCTACCTACCCACCTACCCACCTACCTACCTACCCACCTACCTGTTATTCATTTTTCTATCCACATAATCATCTATTGTTATACTTGGAATACCAGAGTCAATTTTTCTTGCGTATGTGTGTCAAAGAGTTGCCAATTACATGCTTTTAAAAAGGCCGACAATATTTATTTGAATGAATAAGTTGGAGTACTCTTTGGGCAGTAAAACTAACTCTAATCATGTTTTGTTTTATTGTGTGTGTGTGTGTGTGTGTGTGTGTGTGTGTGTGTGTGTGTGTGTGTGTGTGTGTGTGTGTGTGTGTGTGTGTGTGTGCGTGTGTGTGTAAGTGTGTGTGTGTGTGTTTTTTTTTTTTTTTTTTTTTTTTTTTTTTTTGTAAGTAATGTTTCACTATACATCCTTGTTATCCTCTCAGCATGGACTTACCTTGGGGTAGGGCGGTATGTTGGTCCTAATGGCTCTGGAGTGTAGGGGCTGAAGGGGCCTGTAGTTTCCAGTGACGGGGAGCACCTGACCCTGGGTGCCACGCCTCAAGGACTGCAGGTGCCACAGCTGAGTTGCCAACGGGGGAGAGGGAAGGGGGAGAGAAAGAATGAGTGAGTGAAAAGGGTGGTACAGTATATTTTTTTCTTTTGTGTTTTGTGTGTGAGTTTTGAGGGGACGGCTATGTATATATCGATGGGGGGTTCTGTGTATTGAGGTGCGTGTGTGTGTGTGTGTGTGTGTGTGTGTGTGTGTGTGTGTGTGTGTGTGTGTGTGTGTGTGTGTGTTATATGAAGGGGGGAGGGGGTTGTCATGTCCTTGTTGTGTGACTCTGATTTACGAACAAACAAACAAACAAACGCCACAGACAGAGTTGGAGCTGAAAACCTCTCAATGTTCAGCAACTAAAGTATGGAGTGGTTTCTGTTTGACATACTGAACTGGTTATTTGATTGTCTGAGGATTTGCATCGACTCAATAAAAGCGGCTGAACAAATACTATATGCGGACACATTAATTTTTCAGTCGGCAACCAGTAGTCTATGAAAAACGTAATTAAATTGCATATACCTTCGCCGCTGGTACTGTGACAGGTATTAAAGTTGCCTCCACTAGTAACGAGCACATACAGTACATAGTCTGGTGGGTTCCGTGAAATATGACACCACTGTATGTGTTTGTTTACAGTGCGTCCATATGGTGGATATTTTAACAGGGGTGAGTCTGTCCATTCATTTACTATTACTACGAGTAAACAAACACAGTGGTGCCACATTTCGTCTAACACAATTAATTCTGTGCTCGTTACTTGTGGAGATAATTGTACTTTTTAGCGATGATCAATTGAATATATGCAAAGGAGTATGCTAACTCTTCTATGGGTTTTGATTCCATCTCTCTGGGTAGTGATTTATAATAGCAAGGGCACATTTTCCCTCCGACTCTTACACACATACACACACACACACACACCAGTATCTAAACACCGATAGAGAAAGATGCCCCGTAGAAAAAACGAACAACAACAACCTGGTCAGCTGTGATGTAGCCCGGCTTGTTGAGGACGACCCATGTGACGGTCTCCTCACAGGGGGGCTCCGTCAGTGACCCCTCGTACGTCAGGTAGAGGGGCGAAGTGAACAGCTCCCGCACCGGCACGAAGGGGATCAGGGTCGACTTGCCTGGATCAGAGGGGATCGATGGATGGATGAATGGATGGATAAAGGTAGATTGATAGTCACAAATGCCTATACACATGTAATTATGCACGATCACAAACGCACACACACACATTCTCTCTCTCTCTCTCTCTCTCTCTCTCTCTCTCTCTCTCTCTCTCTCTCTCTCTCTCTCTCTCTCTCTCTCTCTCTCTCTCTCTCTCTCTCTCTCTCTCTCTCTCTCTCTCTCTCTCTCTCTCTCTCTCTCTCTCTCTCTCACACACACACACACATAACAAAGACATCGCACCTAGAGAGACAATTTCTTTTCTTTTATCGTCCTAATAACAAGTAGACAGGAGAGTACCACAACATTCGAATAGGATATAAAGCAAGAAGGTAAGGAATGACAGAGACTGAGATCGATAAAGTAAGAAGGTAAGGAATGACAGAGACTGAGAATAGGATATAAAGTAAGAAGGTAAGGAATGACAGAGACTGAGAATATGATATAAAGTAAGAAGGTAAAGGATGAGAGAGACTGACCTCGATAAAGCAAGAAGGTAAGGGATGACAGAGACTGAGAATAGGATATAAAGTAAGAAGGTAAGGGATAACAAAGACTGAGAATAGGATATAAAGTAAGAAGGTAAGGGATAACAGAGACTGACCTCGATAAAGCAAGAAGGTAATGAGTAACAGTGACTCACCTCGATAAAGCAAGAAGGTAAGGGATGACAGAGACTGAGATCGATAAAGCAAGAAGGTAAGGGATGACAGAGACTGAGAATAGGATATAAAGTAAGAAGGTAAGGGATGACAGATACTGACCTCGATGTGGCACCATGTGTATGTGGTCCATCCAAATCTTGAGTACAGGGTTGGGACGCCAGCCAACCTGATGGTAACACACAGGACAAGGGGTGGTATCATTGTCTATTATTATTATTATTATCTCTGTTTTCATGAATATAAAACACTTATCGCCATTTTCATCAACATCATCATTATTATCATCATCATCATCATCATCATCATTATCATTATCATCATCATCATCATCATCACAAATGTTTTAATAATAATCAGAATCATTACAATCATCATTATTTTCTTTATAGCCAAAGTTACCATCATCATCATCACCATCACCATCATCATCAACATTACCACTATCATCATCACTCAACATCAGAAATATCACACTAATTAAGACCTTTGTGTACTTGGTTGGTGCCTGGAAGTAACCACAGCTAACAGTATAACAATCTAATTCACTCCCAGCCCACAGTAACGTATGAGTAAAATGATACAGGTGATGTACTGAAGTTTATCATTATGGTATTGACCCATTCTAACGTTATCAATAGTTAGGGTAGTTTGCTTATGTGAAATTCAACCTTTTATATCTTTATCAACACACACACTCACACACACATTAAAATTCCCCAACACACACACACACACACACACACACACACACACACACACACACACACACACACACACACACACACACACACACACATACACACACACACACACACACATTAAATTTTCACAGACATTAAATTTTCCAATCACACACACACACATACATTAAATTTTCACAGACATTAAATTGTCCAAACACACACACACATACACACAGAGACACACAGACACACACATTACATTTTCTGGTATGTGGGTGGGGTGTGTGCAACGAGTCCAGCTGTAGGGTTCCAATCGATCACTCACGTACCAAGAGCAAAATAATTATGTTGACTTTAGTACAGGACAGTGTAGTTGGTATGTATGTATGTATGTATGTATGGATGGATGGATGTATGTATGTATGTCATGGAAGGCTTGGTTAGATTAGATAAATATAATTTATATATATATATATATATATATATATATATATATATATATATATATATATATATACTATATATATATATATATAATACATAAAAATAAATAATAATAATAATAAAGGTTAAATATAATAAAATAAAGCTATAGAAAGGATAAAAAATAATAATAATAAATAATAATAATAATAAAGGTTAAATATCATAAAATAAAGGTAAATAAAGGTTAAAAAATATAAAGGTTAAATAAAAATAAAATAAAATAAACAAAAATAAAAAGAATAAATAAAAATATTAAGGTTGAATGATAAAAAATAAAGATAAATAAAGGTTCATAAATAATAAAGATCTCTCCGCTGTCGTGTTGATTTCACATAGTGTTATGCAATGTTCATTAGGCTTTACTACCTGCCATTCACCTGTTATTACCCTCTGTTCACCTGTTATTAGCCCGTGTTCACCCGTTATTGCTTCTGTTCACCCGTTATTGTTACTGTTCACCCGTTATTGCTTCTGTTCACCCGTTATTGCTTCTGTTCACCTGTTATTACCCTCTGTTCACCCGTTATTAGGCCGTGTTCACCTGTTATTGCCACTGTTCACACGTTATTAGCCCGTGTTCACCCGTTATTCGCCCGTGTTCACCCGTCATTGCTATTGTTCACCCGTTATTGCTTCTGTTCATCCGTTATTGCTTCTGTTCACCCGTTATTGCTTCTGTTCACCCGTTATTGCCACTGTTCACCCGTTATTGCTTGTTCACCTGTTATTGCTACTGTTCACCTGTTATTGCTCCGTGTTCACCCGATAATGCCCCTTGTTCACCCGTTATTACCATTATTCACCTGTTATTGCTTCTGTTCACCCGTTATTGCCACTGTTCACCCGTTATTGCTTCTGTTCACCCATTATTGCTTCTGTTCACCCGTTATTGCTTCTGTTCACCCGTTATTGCTTCTGTTCACCCGTTATTGCCACTGTTCACCCGTTATTGCTTCTGTTCACCTGTTATTGCTACTGTTCACCTGTTATTGCTCCGTGTTCACCCGATAATGCCCCTTGTTCACCCGTTATTACCATTATTCACCTGTTATTGCTTCTGTTCACCCGTTATTGCCACTGTTCACCCGTTATTGCTTCTGTTCACCCATTATTGCTTCTGTTCACCCGTTATTGCTTCTGTTCACCCCGTTATTCCCCAGTGTTCTACTCGGCACAGAACTGACCCTGAATGACTTTTGCAATACCACAATGTGAATGCTGTATATGTCTGTGTATATGTGTGTGTGTGTGTGTGTGTGTGTGTGTGTGTGTGTGTGTGTGTGTGTTCAATAATATATCTGCCTTTGTTCCTGTGTTGCTTTGTGTGTTCTTCCCATATCAATGTACGGGATGTGTGTACGAAAAAAAAATAACTTCATATTATTTATGGAGGTTTTATTGATCTATACATGTTTTCTATCTACCGTAACTATCTATATATCTATCTATGAAGCTATCTATTTAGCTATTTATCTACTTATATCTATCCATCTATCTATCTATCTATCTATCTACGGTATCTATCTATCTATCTATCTAACTATTTGTCTATTTATATCTATTAATCTATCTATCTATCTATCTATCTAACTAACCCACCGTATTATATCAACAGTATATACAGAATACGTGTGGTTTTATCAATCTATCAATCCGCATCACTCAGTGCATGTACTAAATAATGTATGGATCTCAATGTGAGGTTACGTGGTTGTGTTTACATTTGCACAGGCCGAAAATTATGGACCCTGTGACCGCGTATGAAAGTTGGAGGCTTCTGATTCCTCCTGACCATGCCAAGAAACAAGCTCCATTCATATAGATGGTGTTTCGTGGCAATATTTAAACGACTCATTTATCTCCAATTTTCTGACAACATCACAGAGTCCCTTGATGCGCAAAATATATCAAATTATGTAATTCTGTGACCCTTGCATTTCAGCGCCATGAGGAATTTTGCAAGTATCTCTCCAATGTCTGTCACCCTTGTAGTTTGAGGAGGTGAGGACAATGTAAGACACTGAAGTGAAGCTGAGGCAATGAATGTACGGGAAATGTTGTGAATATCAATTACATTATTACCAACGCGATCACCAATGCTGTCACTACATCATTACAATCACTGTTACCACTACCGCTACTAAAAATAATGATAAAAATAAAATACCCACCAATTCTACCAACATCACCATTGCCCCTACGACTATTACTATCACTATCATCATCATCTCTGTTATTCACTTTCAAACCGCTTCAGGAAAGAAGACGAAAGTTGGGCCGCATCAGAGAGGAGGAGAGTATGTAGAGTATGTGAGGAGAGTAGTTGGGGGGGAGGGTGACGAGGTGGGGGGGGGGGGGGGGTGCATGCGTGGTGGTGGGGTGGGGGGGGTACGTACGAGGGGCAGCAAAGAATGAAATTAGTGTCGAGTATTTTGAGCAACAGGACATGCGACCCTCTGGCCACTCATTAACAAACTTGTGGTGGTTGTTCCCCAGAGACATCACCACTCTCCCCCACTCCTCCCGTTCCTGCTTCCCCCCTCCCCCTAACCCCACGTTCCGCCCTCCCCTCCCCTGCCTTCGTTTCCTGTTTCCCCCAACCCCCCACCAAGTATCGCCCCTGTCCCCTGTTTCCGGTTTCCCCCATCGCCCTTTCCCGCCCCCCCCTTGCCCCACGTTTCGTCCCCTGCTTCCTGCTTTCCCCCCCCCCCCCTACACCCCATGTTCCGCTCCTTGCTCCCCATTTTCCCCAACACCCAGTTCGGTCCCCTGCCCTCCGTTCCGTCCCCTGTTTCCCGCTCACCGCCCGCCCCCTCTATGCCGTTATTTGTCTAACCTAAGTCAATTTATTTTATTCCCTTGAAGAGAACAAAAATATAGTATGTATGCATTCTCCCACACAAGACAGACCAAACTGACCATATCGACCACTGAGGTTATAGTAGAACACTTTATTCACCCTCCAAGGAAAGTGTGTGTGCCGTGACGAGTATCGAACCCGGGTTATTTGGACAGGAGGCTATAACGCTACAGCGGCACCAACCAAGCGAGCTGTTTTTTTTTTTTTTTTTTTTTGGCGAGAAACCATTAACATTTCGCCTCTTCTTTGATGTTAAACCTACACAACAAGCTTCATAATATACTCTGCATTCACTACTGTCAGATATTTCACTCTACTGTTGCTTCTCGTGTAATTGAACTACATTAAATTAAATATAATATAACTGTTTGGTGTTCAGTCGTGTCCGTCAGTGTTGAGTTCATCAGATGCCAAAAACCCGGGGAATTATTGTGAATTATCTTTGCAGGGAAGGATTAGATAAGACTGACGGACCCCTT
>JAWQEG010005553.1:0-51697 GCA_033782935.1 Petrolisthes cinctipes | reverse complement strand
CCTCTTCGTACCCTTCTATCTCTATCCAAGTCGCTCCTTTCCACGTCTTTCACCTCAGTCTCCCTTCTCACCAGTCCTCTCCCTCTTCCCTCTCTCCCTTTCCATCCCCTTAATTGCACAACCGCCTCACCTTCCCATGTTTACTTCTAGTGGTTCTAGCAATACATCCCAAGGCGATGTCAGGGAAGTGCATAAGTTCAGTCATTACGCCACCACAGGCCATTTGACAGGCCCTCTGTAGTGGGAAGGGGCTGAGACATATGGTATTTTCTTAGGGTTGTGGTTATTGTGATTTCTGGCATAAGCTTGAATAGCACTCGAATGAATGAAGCGACTTTCCCTGGTTTTTAATTTAGATTATCGATAAATGTGAAGAGACAGGATTTTGAATAACTGAACTACATAATATAATGGAATCTACATAGAGAAGTATTATTACTGTTTGTTTGCTTATGAATGAAGTCTGAATATAACTGTCCTTACTCTTGAGCAATCCCATCTCTTCTGATTTCATACCCCAATTTGTATTCAAACCGCAAGGCCTAGCCCATTCCCCTTCGTCCCTCCTCACTTACCCTTTATGCCGTCGTCTCCCATTTCCAGCCCTGTCATTCACCACCACTCCATCTCACACCTATTTATTCTACATCCTCAACGCCTAGGCTCACCCTCGTCCACCCATTAATTTCAATTCCTTTCATCATTCTCCACTTCTCCACTCACTTAACTACACATCCCCCACCCACCCACGTCGTTACCCATCCACACCCATCCCCTACCATCTTAATCTTCACTCCGTCTCAACCGTTTTCCCTTCCTTCGCATCCTTCCTCTCCAATTTTGATCAGAAGGAAATTCTTGAATGTGTGATAGTGTCGTTATATGAGGGAAGAGAGAAACTGAGAGATACAAGAAGGAACAGGGAAGAAGAAGTGTGAGTATAGAACGGAAGTGAGAAAAGTGATGAGGTAAAATAAATCATGAGATGATATAAGGGGGTGAAAGAAATGGTGAAAGAATCTGAGAAGGAGAGAGCAGGTATGAGAGAAACAGTGAGAGGGAGTGATAGAGTAAATACATTTTTTCCCATACTTGAGTTACTTCAAAATTCGTGTCAGCAATTTTTAACGTTCTGTTTCCCATTTGTTTAAGCCATATCAGTCACTGAAGGCTCCGGAAGTTTAATCCCGATTGAGTGGGTTTACTGATAGTGGCTATTACTGCGAGGAAGGTTATGTTTTCATTCATGTTTGTTGTTGTTTGGTTAACGAACTACAAAAATCAATATCAGGAATGGGTATATTTTAAATTTTATTGGTAAACATTAGGGTGAAGTGTGGGTTTGATTACCTCCAAAGATTATGATTTGCATTTACGATGGTATTATTGTAATTATTATTATGTGTTATTATTATTATTATTATTATTATTATTATTATTATTATTATTATTATTATTATTATTTTTATTTTTAATTTTATTTTTATTTTTATTTTTATTTTTATTATACAGTACACAAGATTATGAGACAGACAGACATACCGTACAAACCCACAAACATACATACATACATACAGACAGACAGACAGACAGACAGACAGAGAGACAAACAGATTGGCCTACCCTGTCCTCTGATTGAGGCTCGGTAGTCAATAGAGGGCGTCTCCTTCCTGGTCACGGGTTGCCATTCCCAGGTCGGGGAGGAAGGCAGGAAGGGAGGGAAGGAGAGATGAAAGGTAGGAACGAAGGGAATGAGAGAAGGGGGGAAGGAATGTAGGATGGCATGGAATAAGAGAAGGAAGGTAAGACAGGAGAAAATGAGAGAGGGAAGGTAGAACAGGAGGGAATGAGAGAGTGAATGTACTGTAGATTAGGTGGAAAAAACAAGAGAGTGAGGTGTACCTGAAGGGCCTCCAGTAGGTAAGGATGGGATGGTGGGAGGGAAGGGAAAAAATATTAGAGAGAAGACAGAGGAAGGATGTAATTAATAAGAAGTAATTGATAAGGCCTAATCTAATAGGAAGTGCGGGGATGGATGGGCGGGAAAGAAGGAAGATTGGGTCATAAGAGGGTACGGCCAGGGAAGGTGAGGAAGGAGGAAGAAAATGGAGGGAACCTATAAGAAAAGACACAATAAAGGAAAGGGAAGATAGTGGGTACGAGGGAAGATGTAGGATTGCGAGGGCATGTATGAGCTGGAATGACAGGAGTACGGAACCAAAAATAAAAGTAATCAAAACAATGGAGGTGGTCAGGAAAAGGACAAGTTATATTGTTAAAAGGGATTCATAACAATAAAATATAAAGTTTTATCGCTATAAAAGAAAACAGCAGTATTTAATGATATTCATGCCACCAAACTAACTGAAAGCATTAACTTAATCATTGTATATTTTGATCGTTCGCAATCAGAGAGTATATTAGTGCTGCATAATTCTACGGACTGAGCCACCCAAGGTTCATTAACTTTGTTTTGTTTTGTTTTCTCTCTCTCTTGAGTGAGGAAATGAATTCGGTGAAGTCAGGCACTTCATTCTTCAGTTTAGTGATGGAGCCTGAACGTACAGTTGGCTATAGGAATTCTTACACAGGCCATATGGGAAGAGAGGTCATTATTCTAGAAGTACTGCAATATGTGGTCTACCAAGTGACTCGGTGATTAACAAAGCAACAAACCTAATACTAATGTTGTATTGCAGTTGCGTAGTATTAAATTTTCTCTCTGTTGTAAGCACCTGAAAACAACAGCGTGTGTTCCAATTCTTGTGGCCAATAATACACCCACATAAATACAGACATAAGCCAAAAAATCACAACCACATCTGCTGCACCATTCCAAAAAAAAAAAAAACAGCCAACACCACCGCTTCACCCACATTCATTACACACTCACCCAGCCACTACACATGTCTCACCCACATCCTCCTCTCATTTAGGTCCCGTCAGACCCCAAACTACTAACCTCTCGAGACATAAATTACCACAGTTATTTCCTCTACTTTTCTGGGTCATGTTTTGTGTGAGTATTTGGGGAAACTTTGTGTGCAGCTATATATACGTTTTCCATTTACTGTAGATTATTATTCTTCCTTTTAAATGTGAGAAAGTACTTACATATGGGAATGCAGAACAAATATATTACTTATCAATTCTCTCTTTTTCTTTCATTTGCACTTATAAACCTTCTGATACAAATTATATTACCTCCATTCACACTATTCCCGCAAAATATTTCACACTCACTATTCATCGAGAAAAATATATGGTATTTGAGAAAAGACAGACCTCCGTTGAATTTATCTATCTATCTGTATACATATATATATCACTCTCTCTCTTCCCTTACTCACTTCCCATCACATTTCCCCTCCTTCCATCTCTTACTGCCAATCGGGATCATTTGAGAAACACAACCATACGAACCTGACTGATGATGTTCTTCCTTTCTTCTCCCCCAGAGTCGCTCAACGCAGAGTTGGTTCAGGCTCTCTCTGACCACCTGGACCTCTCGCTCCCTGGCTCCCTCCTCTTCAAACGCGGCGAGGTTATTAAGGTCAGTGCTGCAGTGTTTATTACCCTTTATTAGCAAGGAGGTTTTATTACCACTACGTTTTGCTTGTGTATTGGTAAGACTATTAAATTATGTTCGTGTATATTCGTGAATTTGAGTATTTCAAAGCGTATTGGATAAAGTTAAGGTTGGAGAATCATGATGAAAAAGAAGAAATGGTTTGAGGCGAAAAGGATAGATTGGGAGAAAGATCTAGAAGCATGATGTGGAATGACGAAGAGAAAGGAGATGTAGGAGGGAAAGAAGTTGAAGAAGAAATAAAAAGGAGACAAAAACAGTAAGAGGAGAAAATGGTTAGAAAAGAAGGTTGCAGAAAGAGACAGATGAGAAAGGTGATGATATTTTAAGTTTAGAAATTATTTAGATTGAGAAGGTAATAAGAACACAATAAAAGAATGACTCAGAAAAGGAGGAACAAAAGTAATTGAAGAATATTGTACTCCGAATGTGTAGTTCGTGTATGATGTATAGGTGTGTGAGTTGTGTGTGGCTGTTTTGGTTGTGTGCGTATTTTCTGTGCGTGCATAATTCTCACGTAGTGGCGACACAACAGCGTTTCTCACTCTGCCGCGGTGACAGACCTCTCACCTCTTCCTCCTCCTCCTCCCTCCTCCTCCTCCTCCTCCTCCTCCTCCTCCCTCCTCCTCTTCCTCCCATCTCCTCCCTTCTCCCTCCTCCCTCCTCCTCCCCCTCCCTCCTCCTCCCCCTCCCTTCTCCTTCTCCCTCCTCCTCTTCCCTCCTTCCTCCTTTCTTCTTCCTCCTCCTCCTCCCTCCTCCCTAGCCCTGGCCTCCCCTTATAATATGTCACGGAATAAATTGTTGTCCTCACTCTCTGCTGCGGCACTCCACTCTCAGACGTACCCCACCCAGCACCTCTTCTCTCACTCCGTTTATCCACATCCACGCACACACTCTTCCCCTTCACTCTCATCCTCCTCCGCTCTCACATCTCTCCGTCTCACGTCATTTCTACTTCCATATTATTCTTTATTTCCTTTCACTTTTTTTTTTTCTACTACATATTTCTCATTCTGCTTTATAATTTTATCTCCTAATTTCGTCACTTCATCACCTTCCCAATTTCCTCCTCTTGATCCTCCTTCACCTCCACATACTTTCTCCCCCTATCTATCACAAAAAAAAATTCATCTACTCCTTAACTCCTACTCGTTCAACCCCCTAGTAATTTTACCCGTGTACTTAGTAGACTGGCCAGACTATAGACTTAATAATATAATGTGTCAAAAATATGTTCAGTTCCTAATTATACCTACTGTTCTTTCACTGGTTTCACTCCTTCAGATTTTGCTCACATTTTCCTTCCCTGCTGCTCTCCTACATTCCTTCTTCTTCTCCCTTCTCTCTTACTTCCAACCAACGCTCCCTTTTTCATTCTTTCTCTCCCACCATCCTACTTCCCCTATTTTTTAGTCCCCTCTCTCCTTCTACTTCTCCTTTTGTCTCCTCCGTCCTTCCTGTTCTCCCCACTTCGTATATTCCTTCGTTCGTCCCCTCCCTCCGTTCCTATTCTCCTCCCTCGTTGCTTCTTTCCTCCCCCACCCCCTGCTTTCTCTGTATATACCCTATCCTTTCCCTCCCCAAGCAGGCAGACTAGCCACCCTCGAAAACTCCTTAACTTTTATATCCTGACTAAATATGCGCTCAAGTTAATTAGTGGGGGAAAGTGGGAGGTGAAAGAGATTAACATGTTGCTGTGTGTGTGTGTGTGTGTATGTGTGTGTGTGTGTGTGTGTGTGTGTGTGTGTGTGTGTGTGTGTGTGTGTGTGTGTGTGTGTGTGTAGGCAAGGTACTCATTCAAAACGATAGCCTAACTCACTCTTAGGCATATATAACAAGTAAGTCGAGGACACTTAGGATGACAGTAGTTATACCAGATTAGATTTAGTAAGTTGATATAAAATAAATGCTAACACTGTGGAACTTACTGCTACTGTACGATTATTTATAGTGCATGCATTACTATATTGTGTCTGTTCCTCTACTCTGGATGAAGTAAACCGACTGAGCTAATTTAATATGAAATGTGTGTTTATTTCTCTCCGCAAATGTTTTTGACAACTTTCCATACATTGATAATAACGAGATTTTTCACAACCGTCATGTATAGTATAGATTTGGAAGTTTCTCTCTCTCTCTCTCTCTCTCTCTCTCTCTCTCTCTCTCTCTCTCTCTCTCTCTCTCTCTCTCTCTCTCTCGCTCTCAGCTCTCGCTCTCGCTCTCGCTCTCGCTCTCCTCTCTCTCTCTCTCTCTCTCTCTCTTCTCTCTCTCTCTCTCTCTCTCTCTCTCTCTCTCTCTCTCTCTCTCTCTCTCTCTCTCTCTCTCTCTCTCTCTCTCTCTCTCTCTCTCTCTCTCTCTCTCTCTCTCTCTCTCTCTCTCTCTCTCTCTCTCTCTCAACCCATGGCAACCCTCTCCTTCCCAAGCGAGAAGAGAGAGACCCCAAGGGTGATAAAATGGCTGCGGGTGACATTAAGAGCGAGATATAGCAGAGGTAAGCATAATTCCCACCCCTATTGCCGCTCAGGGAGTTGTGGTCGCCGGGTGGTGGTGGTGGTGGTGGTGGATAGTGAGTCGTGGATCGTAAGATTGGGGTTTTGAGTTGTGGGTCGCACGTTGTAAAGTCGGGTTATACTGTAGGTTGTCAGTCTTACGTTTTTTGGTAGTAGGCGTAGGTTGTGGATCCGCAGTCCCTAGGTATTATATGGGTCTTGGGATGTGAGTAGTACGCTTTGAATCAAGAGTGTTAATTAGGCTATACTGTACTGTAGTGTTTTTCGTGTGTGTTGGATTAATTTCACAGCATTACGTAAAACACACTTAAGAATTTAATATCTGGTTGAACTTTCTTGAGAATGGAGTTAGATTGTCTCAGTCGCTGGGAATCATTCAGATGATCGAATCTGAGTGGAAAGGGGTAAGATTTTAAAAGTCAGTTGTAATGTGTGAGGCTGAGGAAAGATAGAAAATAGATATAGAATTATTTTGACGTGGTTGGCTGATTATATGAGAACTGAAGACGCGAATATGTGAAAAGTGAGAGTAGGAAGAAAGGGAAGGGATACAGAAAAGGAATATGAGAGAGACATAGAGTAATAGGAAAAAGAACAGAATTAAATAATACAATAACAGAAAAGAATAGCAGAAAGGATATGAATAAAATAATAAAATACACAGGTAAGGAAAAGAAAAGACCGACAGAAATTAAGAGGTAAGATACTTAAAACTGGATGGGGAAATAATGAGTAACAAATGAAAGGAAGGAAGTAACAAATGAAAGGAAGGAAGTGAGAAGAAAGGAAAGTCGAGAAAAACGGGTCATCTCATCTTCCATCATACTTCAACTTTTTTCATTTTCTCTTCCTTTCTTGGCGTCCCTTGAAATAATCTTCAACTAATTTATATCTTCACTTCCTCTCCTTTCTGTTCTTTTTTTTTTCATTTTATTTATTTATTTATTTTCATTCTCTTATTTGTTAAATTTTAATTATATTATATTTCTACGTTTGATCTGACTAATCTTCTTCCTCTCTCCTCCTCTCCTTCCAAACACACATTGTTATCTTCCTCTTTCCTCTCTCACTTAATGGGATTTATTGGCCACTTGATTACCAGCATTATCCCTCCTTCCTTCTTTATTAAGGTTTCTCCTCAACTCACCTTTACCTTATCATTTCTTTTTTCATATTAACCCAATATGCAATAGTTAATGAATATTTCAGTATTATGTGTTTATCGTCAGACAATTATTATTCTTGCCATAGGAGAACATTATACAGACATCCTAAAGTTTTATTACTAATGGTACAAACCAATAACATCTCAGTTCTTGTGCAACATGTTTGTACCAATTATTGTCTTATGGAATGGCCGACGTGACATGGTTAATGCACTTCTCTAAGTTTTGATTGGATACGTTAACAATATCGTCTTATTCGTGTTTCTGAATCCGCCTCTCCTCGACCCCGCTACGTAGCACCGTCGTTACGTTCGTCTATCGAGTGTATATGGTTAATAATTTATTCATTTTTATGTTTATATAAATCAACTTGACAAGCCTTCCGTTTCTATTTTGTGTATCCTGAGAGTGCATGCTCTGAAAATTTCATTGTGTTTATATTTGAGTTGTCTATACTGGTCTCTATTGTAGTAGAGAGAAGATGAAGAAGTATAAGGGAAGAAAGGGGAAGGATGGCAGGGTCAAAAGAATGATGTACTCGAATTATGGAAACGAGAAATTAGGATGGAAAAGAGTAGTAGAAAGAATCGATGGAAGGAAATGAAAAAACGATGGAGGGGAAGAAAAAGTGAAGTAACAGACGGCGATAAAGACAAGGAGTATAAAATTGAGGAAAGAAAGTGAGTCAGTGGTGGGGAAAAGAGACAAAAAAATGAAGGGCCATAAAAATTGAAGGAGAGAATGAAAAGAGATTGGGTGAATAGATGAAGAGAGTTAAGAATGAGACAGACGGAGTTGAGAAGAAAAACAGAGGAACAGAGAAAGAGAATAAATGGTGTAGAGAGGAAGGAAATAAGGAAGAGGAGATAGGAAGTGTGTCAAAGAAGAGATGAATGGAAGAATGGGAGATCAGGGAGAGAGGAGTGGAAGGACAAGTAAAATGAAACGACCCAGTAGAGGAAGATAGATAAGGGAATTGAGTCAGTGGAGGAAAAGAAAAAAGGAAAGATGGGAGTACAGGCAGGAAGGGAGGGCCATTGCCGCCCCACTATTGGGTTAGTTGCGTTAGGTTGGTCCACCGCCCTCATGCCTGACAAGAGAGGCTGGCTGGAAAGTAGGCTAGGGTGGGAAGGAAGGGGCTGGCTAGTACTGGTAATACAAAAGTGATGGCTTACTAGTAGTTCTGGTGCTGGGAGAAGAGGACTGGATCAGCATGGGACTGAGAGAGTGAGCAAGATCATAACTATTGACTAGAATGGGAAATCTTAAAGAGTAATTTGAAGTTTTTTTATATATATACCCAGCAAAATATTCTTCAAAATTTGTATACTAGTAGACCTGAACAGAAGGAATATTTGACTAAATTATTATTGTCCATGAATAAGTTGAATTTTTTTTGTGATTTACTTTCTTAGCTTTTCGACTTCCTTATGACTTCGACTTCCTTATAAAATAAGAACAATGTTTCCTTTCCTTCATCACAAAATTAAAGTACTGGTATCCTTGTTACCATACTTTCATCACACCTTAATTCTTTCTCACTACTTTACCTACCCTGTTTCCTAAAAATCCTCCTTGCTCTTTCCTTCACTTATTTTACCGCAATACCCTGTGCTTCACTTTTGTCACTACTGTTTTACGCCACTTTCCCTCACCACTTTACTAGCCCTAATCCCTCAAAGAATCACTTATCTCACAACCACACCTTTCCCTATCTTCTTTTCTCCCACTGTACCTCGTCCACCTCACACTCTAGCCTTGATTTTTCCCCCACATTTTGGCATTACACCATCTTACCTTACCTAATCTACCTCACATGCCTCACCATGCAGCTTATCTATCTCACCGCCTTACTTCCCTTGCTACGTCATCTCATCTCACCTCCCTCGCCAGCTTACCTACCTCCTCATTTATTCTGCCCCACTACCTCACTAATGAAGACAATTAGTGTGGCTGGAAGGAGGTGAGTAATGAGGTAACCCAACACTCACCCACCTGTTTTTCTGGGAGCTGGGAGGGTCGAGTTTACTGCCGGGAAACTATAAGCACCTGATGCAACCCACCCTGGCCCATTTCTGCACACTCAGACGCGCATACATGTCCAGTTAGTGCACACACAGACATTGTGACGCATATACCATAACAAGAACCAATTTATCGCCGCCACACACACACATCGCAACCCACATTTATATCACGCGAGTGAACACCCAATTAAAACTGCACGCACTAAAGCTGTATCGCATATACCATGCATACAGAGACACTCATTACAGATACATGGAAGAAAGTATACACACACACGGTAATAGCTACTCATATACAGTATACCCACCCCCTTGGTCACCCATACAAGTAGGCTACAGAGTATAGGCATGAGGGGGTGGGAGTGTTAGGGAGAAGGGTGTTTGTATACTTGGAAGGAGGGAGGAAAGGTGTGGGTGTGTTCGGAGGGAAGGGGGAAGGTGTGGGTGTGCTGGGAAGGAGGCTGGACATAGAGAGTGTCGGGTGAGGTACAAGCTGCCCCCCTCCCCGTCACCAATAAAATGTGTGAGTTTCCGAACCATTTCATCCCCTGGTGGTAGTGGTTGGTCCCTGCCACGTCACAACCCCAGTCTCGTTCATTCCCTAAAGCTTCTATTACACCAACACCCATTTCCTTTGTCCATCGCCTTTCATTCCTTATTCTTAAACCTTATTTATTCAAAGTATTTTATGCAAGTGGATTCTGGCTCTCTGAAAACGGGCTGGAAAAAGCCGTAGAGATTTTTACAGCTTGGAAGATAATGTGCTGGTATATACTTACTGTATAGCTGAAGTTGAAGGAAGAGTTTAGTTAAGAGAAGTGAAGGTGAGTGATGGATGTGGGCAAGGGAAATGAAGGTGAAGAAAACAGATTCAAAGAGGAGGGAGAATGAGGGAAGGGAATGGACAAGGAGAAGGAGGGTGAAACACAGGCAAAGTTAGCGTGAGGGAAATGGTGCGAGAGACATTACGCCACGGGAGGAAGAATGGCTGAGGGAGGGAAGAAGATGATGGTGTGGGAGGAACATAAAGAGTATAGGAGGAGGGAGGCAGGTGTGGGAGGGAGAATGGTGGGGTAGGAGGAAGAAAAGAAATGTAGAAGAAAGGACAGAAGTGAGGGTAGAGGATGAGGATATAAAAGGATAGATAGTATTGGGGGCAAGAGAGCTAGGGAATATTGGAATGTGTTGTGAGAGGGAGAAGAGTATGGAGTGAGGGTAGGGGTATGGGATAGAGGGTGAGAGTTTGAGAGAGAGGATGGGTATAATAAAGAGAGAGCTAATATAATAAAATACTGCGTGTATCTAATCAAAGAATATTTGACTAGTGACAGGCGGTTGTATTATGCTGTAGAATAAAAAAATAATGCTCCAGAAGTTAAAGTATAAAAAGTATCAATAGATCAAAACACAAAAGCTTAAAGTATAGAACTATATACTTATAATTTGAATATCCCATCCAACTGGGATATAGTTAATGCAGAGGGTAATAGAAAAATTGAACAGATAAATTTTAAGAAATATATGAAAGTCATAAGCAGATGTATAGAATATTTAGAAAATTTTAAGTAAGTAAATGGTGTGTGTGACTTTCTTTTTCAGTGGGCAATCATAGTAGATAAGTAGTGTATACAAGTAACATACTTAACAAATATGCAAGCACAGTGGTGTAAGTAGTAGTTAACAAGTATATAAGTATGGTTGGATGGTTATATAATAAATGCAGTATGTATGTATGTAAAGGGCATGTAGGTCTGTATATTGGGTCTGGACTTGAAGGAAGATCGTGTTATCCAGTGAAGGGGCAGAGGCTAGCCATTCACCTCTCTCTCTCTCTCTCTCTCTCTCTCTC
Organism: Petrolisthes cinctipes; assembly: GCA_033782935.1. Classification (NCBI taxonomy): domain Eukaryota; kingdom Metazoa; phylum Arthropoda; class Malacostraca; order Decapoda; family Porcellanidae; genus Petrolisthes; species Petrolisthes cinctipes. Next base: position 40,556 of record JAWQEG010005553.1, on the reverse strand, counting down.
TCTCTCTCTCTCTCTCTCTCTCTCTCTCTCTCTCTCTCTCACACACACACACACACACACACACACACACACACACACACACACACACACACACACACACACACACACACACACACACACACACATTTTATTTCACCCTTACCCCTCTCTCCTTTTATGTTGTTTCCTTTTTATCTTGTTCTCCTTTCATTTCATTTTTCTTTCTTTTTCTTCGTACCTTGTCATCTCCTTTCCTCTTCTTGTTCGTTCTTCTTCTCGTTGTTTTTTTTAGCGTCCCCTTTGCTCTCCGTTTTATCGCAATTTTTCCAATCCCTCTCCTTTACAATTCTTACATTCTTTCTCTCTCCCTTTCCCACTTCTTCCCTCTCTTCTTACATTCTTTCTTTCTCCTTTTATTTTCCCCTCTCTTCCTACTTCTTCCCTCTCCTCATCTTTCTGTATATTCCTTTTTTATTCCATTCACCCCTTACTTCTTTCATGTTCAATCTGTAATTTTTCACCTTCCTCCTTTCTTCACCTTGATTTCCACCAACGTCCACTGCCATGTATTCATTTATTACTTTCCAATTATTCACTCCCACTCTTTCTTTTATACTTCTCTCACATTTCACCTCTCACTACCATTTCCTCCCATTCCCTGACCTGCCTTCCTTTCTCATCTCCACCCCTCCCTTCCCATCTCCTATCCATACTTCTCTGTTGCCTCCCATTCCCTGACCTGCCTTCCTTTCTCATCTACAGTACACTCCTCCCTTCGCATCTCCTGTCCTTACCCCACCCCTTCCTACTCTCCTTATTCTTCTACTACTACTACTACTTCCCCATTCCCTGACTTGCCTTCCTTTCTCAACTCCACCCGTGTCTTCCCATATCTCCTCCTTACTCCACCCCTCCCTCCTCCTCGCCTTGTTCTTCTACTACTACTACCTACCTCCCCCTCACGTGGTCTGCCTTCCCGCCCAGACGTCTGATAGCCCAAGTGACCAGATGTGCCGCCAGAAACCAACTGTATGGTGCTCTTTTGTTGTGGTGGCGGAGGGAGGGAGGGAATGGGGGAGAGGTGGTAGCGGTAGGGTATGAGGGGACAGAAGGAAAGGGGAAAGATGTTGGGGAGGTGAAAATAATAAGAGAAGGGAATGAAGTCGAGAGATGGGGGAAAAAAAGTGAATAGAAATGAAAGGAACGAACAAGGAAAGCTGAAAGAGAGGTTTGGATATAAAAAGGTTGAGATGACAATGTTAAGGCAGATGAAAAACTGCTCGCAAACAATATGAAAGAGAGAAAAGAGGGGAAGTGTAAATGATGGCTGGGATGTAAAATGGAAACGAAGGTGAGAACAAGAGCTGAATGGGAATAAAGAAGTTAAGGGAAAAGAAAAATAGGAAAAGGTGTGTGAGAGAGAGAGAAAGGGACGTATAAGAACGAGTATATGGAAGAAGATAAGACGAGAAAACTCTACATTTCAGGGTAGATGAAGGGCAAACAGTGCTTCTGCCGCTTTACGTAAATAGTGGTAGTCAGTAAAACTTTGCTTGGTATAAGAAGGGAAGTATATTTTGCCTCATGTTGATTTGTTTATGCTCAACCAATGTACATAAAATAAGTATGCAGTTAGAATCGATTCCAATAAAAGTGTAGAAAGGCTGAGGTTGTGTTCTTCCTAAATTTGATCGAAACTGTACAAAGAAATGAAGAGGCAGTTGAAGGCAGTATATTGGTAAGAGAAGGGAGTGACGTCAAAAATGAGAATTAAAGAAAGAAGGCTTGGTGTACGGGTAAGAATGAATTAAGGATTTAAGAACGTGAGGGAATTAGAAGGGGAGAGAAGATTGAAGAATGGAGAGGGATGCAGGAAGGAAACAAGCAGAAAGGGTGAAAAGAGAAAGAAACAAATGAAGGAAGGGCAGCTGCGAATGAGGGAGCAGAGTGGGGAGAACGAAAGCGAAACTAAGAAAATTGAATACAGGACAAAATATAAAGGAGACTAGAAGAGTAAACAAAATATGTAATATGTAGATATAGAAGACAGACAGATAGACAGACAGACAGACAGACAGACAAGACAGAGTGAGTTAGAAAGAGAGAAGATGGAGAGAGAGCTAATGGGAGAAATGGAGGCCTAAATTGCGATCTGAGTTATGTGAAGAGACACTCTGAGTGATGGCAAAGGAGAAAATGAGGGAGGGGAGAGGGAGATGAAGAGAGAGGCAGAAGGAGGAGGAGCAAGAGGAAATAGAAGGGGAGAAAGGAGGAGGAAAGAGAGGAGGGATGGAGTTGATGGAGAATTGTAAGAAAATAGTTTACTAGTGGTAGCAGGAAGGGCAAAAGAGGAATGTGTTGAGTAATATAGAGAGGGCGAGAGAGAAGTAATGAGAAGGGATATGGTTAAGAGGAACTGGTTGCTACCAATTTAATTAACAATGAATAAGAATAAATGAGGAAAATAATGAAATGGGAAATGGATATTTGTAGAAGGTGGAGGAAATGAGAAGGGAGGAAAAAGTATGCACAAAGAACCATGAATTAAATTATCACTGTCCTTTGAAAATGAAATGGGAATACAGAACCAAGATATAATTAATGTAATGGCTATTAAATTGAAGATGCGAAAGAGGAAGGAGAAGGACCCGTTTTTCTCCCTCATTTCATCTTCTTTTTCTGTGCATTAATTCCTCTTCTCGCCTTCCAGTACCCCGCTGTTTACCTCTCATCCCAGTTTAACCTCCTTTGTCCTCTTCCCCTGTTCCCTTTATTCCCTTGTATCCCCTTGCTTCAACAATTTTTTCTTTCCCTTTGTCAGCTGGTTGTGTCATAGATAATCTTTCCTTACCCTACTCTTATCCCTTATTTCTGTACCCTGGCCCACCTGCCCATGTCCCTCCCATTCCTACTAACACTGTTTTTTTCACTTCCCTTTCCTCTTGCCCTTCCTCGATATCATATTATTCCCTACAGTCTACACTCTATATGCCATAACTCTAACTCCATATCCCATTCCTTCCCTCTCCCTCCCCTTCCACATCACATTCCCTCTCCCAATCCCCTTCCTTTTCTCACACATCTCTACCCTCTCAGCTCCTACATATTACCCAAACCTCCCTCAGTTTATTCCCCTTTTCCCTCCTCGTTTCCACACTCTCCCCTCTATTTTTATTTTGTTCTTTCCCCTACCTTTCTCCTTTCTCTCTCCCCTTCTTCCTCCTCCCCTCACTCCTTTGCAATTTTAGGAGATAAAAGGGAGTAGGGTAGCCAAGTGAAGAGCAGCTTGAAACAGACAGACAGACAGACAGACAGACAGACAGACAGACAGACAAAAACAAACCAACAGACACAATTCTACAGAAAGACGGAAGGCCATAATTACACAGACAAAGATAAACAAAGGTTGAAAATGTTTAAATCAGTTATTGCATCAATAGAGAAAGCGACATTACTATGGTGGTGAGTGTACCGAAGCCCTCTATCCTTTGCAGGACATGAATTCAGACAATATCAAGGATGAAAATGGTAAACATGAAGCCCCAACCACTGCCTTAGGTGTGGTGATTGTTTTCTTGGTGGCTGTGATAAAGTAGTGTGTTAATATTGATGGTGGTGATGGTTATGGTGGTATCGAAAATGGTGATGGTGTAAGACGTTTTGTTAGTAGTGTAGGTGGTGGTGGTGGTTGTGGTGGTAGTAGTGGTGGTTGTGGTGGTGGTCAAGGGGCTGCTAGGTCAGACCACTTGAGGCTCCTGGCACGCTCTCTATCTATGTGTGTGTGTGTGTGTGTGTGTGTGTGTGTGTGTGTGTGTGTGTGTGTTCCCAGGTGGTTAGTGTGGCTGGTGTTGTGGTGGAGACGTGTGTGTGTGTTTGACGAAGGGAGTTTTGATTCAGATGTGTTGGACGCGAGAAATTCACTGAAACAATGTCGTTATATTATTCTGATGTTGGAAATGATGATGTGTGTGAAGTGTAGCGTGGGGTAATAAACTCTGAAATTATATGATAATATAATTTATAATGAGATCGCCATGTCATCTTATTCTTTTGGACGACAGGTATTTTTCTGTCGTATAATATCACTTTCCATTGTTACAAGCATATATTACAGGACGTATGCTGGTGTACACTTGTTGATTGTTATTGGCTTAAGCCTGTAGATACCAAAATATAAGGATCTGGTAGTAGAGTAAAGAATAAGTGAAGATCACCTCTATTCATTAACACAAAATGAACCAGTGCTAAATAAAAATATAGATCAAGTAGTGAGTTGTCGAAATTTTTGGCTGCTTCAGTTTTCAATATCACAGCAAACTGCATACGAGAATTGAAGTAACTTACAGTGTATGTGTGTGTGAGCAGCGCCAGTGTTGCTCGGTTATACAGCTTCACATGCCGCCTCACTTCCCTAAATGGACTGGTGACATGCTTGTGAAGTTGTCGTGGTGACGTGGTTTTGTGTTAGCATCGCGGTGATTACATTCAAGTTTCCATGGTGAGGGGAATATAATGATGGTATTGTGGGGTCTGCGTTTATGCTACTATAGTGCGGTGGTTTTAATGTTAGCATTTCAATACCTCCGATTATAATGCCTTGGTAAATTGGCTTGGATGTTGATATTGCTATTAATATTTTTATGTTAGTATTGGGAGGTCATTCTAGTGTTGGTAGTGCAGTGATTGCTTTTATGCTTCTAATGAAAGTACATATGGAGATAGTGTTAGTTTTTAGTAATGGTCTTTATATATTTTTCTGACAACCATAGACAACTTACGTTTTAGATATTGAGTGTGAATTAACGCCACAAGGAAACCCAGTCTTATAAGGAATATTTTATTAGCTCATGGAGATGATACTCCACGGATGTTGTTCTCATCGTCTGCCTATTGTGATGAAGGTGTTGATGCTATAAGGATGATGTTGAACTTGTAATGGTATATTTTTTCACTGCAATGTTTCCCTGATTATTTTTATATATCCATTCCTGCTAGTTTGTAATCCACACAAAGAGATTCATTTTGCACCAAGATTCCCCAGAGCAAGAAGTGAATGCAGGGAGGTTATCGCAAATAATCTGGAGTGTTGACAACCACTCCTTGTCTTTGCCTCTCGAGATACGAAGGAAACGGTTGCCTATATCAGTTGCCAAAGATAACACCACTGCTGTACAGGTCACGTTGTTGTAGCCTGGGTATAGCATCATCATCATCATGATAGGAATGAATACAAGACTGTAAAGTTGTGTATAGGGCTGTAGGCAGTGTAATGATTGTACTATACACATCAAAACATTTTACGTATATTTGTGGATGAAATTGTGTTTATTTTAAATGTTTTGCTTGATATGAAGGCTTACTTTAATGTCATAACTATATGGGCTCGTTCAGTATCTTAGTAAACAATTGTAATAAAGCTGGCCTAGATACAAACTTTAGAACATGAGAGTACATACGTGTTCACATCATGAGAGTACATACGTGTTCACATCATGACACTGCATTCTTTAAAACCTCGTCGTTGTATTCATTCAAATAAATAAGCTTGAACGTCGGTATGCGGACTTAATATTCAATCTTGGCACGCTGAGAATTAATGCACATGAATACAGGCTCATCATCATTCACGCATTCAGCCGAGCTCCTCATTCCTCACGTCCTGATCCCCTCCTCTCCTCTCCTCTCCCCTCACTCCTCCAGCTGCTGGCTCGGTGTTATAGTCTCTGTGTGTGGTTGGTTTGTGATCATATTTACCAGTATATGTGGGAAAGCATGCATTATATTCCCGTTCAGATTTACTTAGATTATTATAAATGTGGTGAGCTATATCAAGTTACATTTGGGCTCATTAGAATCGAAGAAAGCACCCAAGAAAAAGAGGGATACCGTGATGGACTTAAAATCGGGCACAGGTGGGTAGTTTTCAAGTACGAGCATCAACACAGTATTCACGTTAGCTCCTTGCCCACCTGCCCCATATGCATAATAGCACAAGTCATTTAACTCCTACCACAGTGTTCTAATTTGGTTCTTCTCCCCTACCTTGACTCTTTTCCTCTTTAACCTCTCTCCCTTTTCTCTGGCCCTTCCTCTGTCCCCTGAATTCCCCCTTGTTAAACTCCCTTTCACACCTTTCATTTCTCTCATTCCTCTTGTCTATTCTAACTTCTATTCCCTCTTCTAATTACTCTAATGCTCCTTAGCCTCTCTGTTGTACCTTTATATATATTTTGATCTATTACCCCATTCCTTCCTCTCTATTACATAATCAATTTTCCTCTTCCAATCCCATTTCTCCATTCGCAACCCATCATCAAACCCTAAACCCTTCACTAATCCAACAGCTCAGCACGTTTACCCCCTGTACCCTTCTCTCCCCCATTTCCCATTAGCCCATCCCTTCCTTCCAATCCCCATTCCTCTTAGTTAGGTGTCGCCCCTTCCCGTGACACCCTCGTACAATGTATATCTGTGTACACATTTAACTACCTGTAATGTTTGCACGTGCCATAATAAATTGGAGCATTTTATTCAGTATTGTTTGTCCATAAAATATATTATTACTGTATCCGAACAAATTGACACCAACTCGTTTACTGGCGACTGACATTCATCCACCTCCCCCCAGTCTCTCTCTCTCTCTCTCTCTCTCTCTCTCTCTCTCTCTCTCTCTCTCTCTCTCTCTCTCTGTCTGTCTGTCTGTCTGTCTGTCTGTCTGTCTGTCTGTCTGTGTCTGTCTGTCTGTCTGTCTGTCTGTCTGTCTGTCTGTCTGTCTGTCTGTCTGTCTGTCTGTCTGTCTGTGTAAGTTGTGATAGTGCCTGTGGAACACCATGCACATACACATACAAATATAACATTGATACACACGGCCATCACACGTACCCTCATACATGTCCACAAGGCCATTAATGCACTGATTTGGTGATTGTTGTACATATTTTATGGTTGTGGCCAGCAACTTATCTTTCTATCTGTGTGTATGGGCGCCTGTCTACGTGCATGTTTGAATGTGTTGATGTTTCATTGTCTTTCTCTGTATATCTGTATGTGTGTGAATATTGTAACCCCTGCCTGTTTGCATGCATATTTGAATGTATCTTTGTTTCTTTTCGTTTTGCCTGTATTCCATATCTGTGTGACCCTCTGTTTGCATGTTTGTATGTCTGCACTCATACCAACACTTTAGCCTCTTCCAAACATTCTCTGCCTTCAAGGAAAGGAGAAATTACAGAGGAAATTATTACTGAGAGAAATCCAAAGACGTGAAAGTGATAGAGGATTCAGAGGAAGGGAAGAGGAATGGACTGGGGATGGGAGTGAGAAGGAAAAGGGAGAGGGAAAGCGATGGGGAATAGGGTGGAAGAGGAAATTGGAAACGGAAATAGAAGGAAATAAAGAAAGGGATGCGGAGTGGAATGGAAAAAATACTGAATGAGAAGGAACGGAGAGAAGTGAGATGAAAAGGGAGAAAAAAATGGGAAAAGGTAAAAGAAAGTATGAGGGAAATTATATGGAAAGAGGAGAAAGAAGTGAGAAAGATGAAAGCGGTAAGATAGATGGATACACAAAAGAGAGAAAGAGAGGGAAAGGAGGGAAGAGTGATAAAAGGGAGAAGTAAAAGAGGGAATGAAATGGGGAGAGAAGGGAAAGACAGAAACGAACAACAAGAAATAGAGACGGAATCAAACGAGAAGGGGATGGAGAGATGGGATGAAAAGAGATTACGAAGAAGGGGAAGGAAATGAGAAACGAAAGGAAAGATACGAAGGAAATAAGGAAAAGGAAAGGGAGAGAAAGAATTAAATGGAAAGCTATGGAAAGTGGTAATGACAAAAATAAAAAAAAAAAAGCTTGAATTAGATGGAAGGAAGAAATAGAGATATGAAAAGGACAAATTAAGTTGAACTGGTGAGGGAATGAAATGAAAAGTAAACCAAGAGATAGGAACGAGAGATAGGAATGAAGAGTGAGGAAAGGCAAGGGGGAAATAAGCTGTGGGTGGATGTGGGACTGCCTGAGTGCCAGTGAGGGGAATGAAGATGTGTTGTTTGGTATGAGAGGCACAACACAAATATGGTGACACTTTGAGTATTGTTGGTACTACTCCTTCCATTCCCTTCCCTTGCTTTTCTTCACTCTCTTTCACTTCCTTTTCATGGTTTTCCCGTATACCTCTTTCCACATTACTTTCCTTTCCTTCAACCCCTTCCCTTCCTTCCCCTTCCTTCCTTCCCCTTCCCTTCCCTTCCCACTACTTGCCCTTCACTTCCCCTTCCCTTCCCCTTCCCTTACCCTTTCCCATCCACTATACACTAAAGAATAACTTGTACCACATTAACATGAGATTGATAGAGTCCTTCGTAAGATAGTGTGGAACTTTCACAAATCAGACTGAGAACAATTATGAACTTACGTATGATATCTATCTAGCGAATACGAGTATAGGTTTCAGCCTCTATAAATTTGCAAGGGACCAGTCAGTTTCAGGAGCCCTTGGTAACTCGACTCCAGCCTGCTAGTGTGTTTACCCAAGTCTCTCATGGACGGTACAGGGAAGCACACACTATTTTATCTTCCCAGTATGTATCATTCTCATTTTCTTTAACTCAATCAAATGTCACTTGATACACCCAATCCAAACGAAAGCTTAACTAAACTTAATATTTACTTACTGTAGTCTAATTGACGTAGCCTTTCCTATAAAATGAAAATCCCTGTACCGTGGGGGACTTGGGGACAATGCCTCTGTGTACAGTACTGGGGCGAGGAAGAGGGGACTCCGACCCCTCACTCTCTCCCCGCCCAGCCTCTGCCATATCGCCTGTTATTTGATCGTAAAAGTTTAGCGATTCCTGCAATGTGTACGATTTTTTTTTCGTTTCGTACTGAACTCATAATTGAAAAAAGAGGAGAGTGTGTTAGTGCGTGTGAGTTTTTGTCAGACCTTTATGTTTGTAGTTGTGTCCTGCGTTTGTTTTACGTGTGTTTGTGTATGCTTTATGGAGAGAGAGAGAGAGAGAGAGAGAGAGAGAGAGAGAGAGAGAGAGAGAGAGAGAGAGAGAGAGAGAGAGAATATCATGTTGAATACATGTATACGTACACTTGTGGGAATTTGTGTGTGTGTGTGTGTGTGTGTGTGTGTGTGTGTGTGTGTGTGTGTGTGTGTGTGTGTGTGTGTGTGTGTGTGTGTGTGTGTGTGTGTGTGTGCGCGCGCGAGTTGCGCTAGTTTACTTACAATACAGTACTGTATGTCATTAAATATTTGGATAATTGAAAAGGATACTCATGTATTGGGATCATACAAACGCACCATTCACAAACACACCAGCCAGCCTAACCCTGTGTTAATATATGCACAATTATAGAGCTAATATTCATGCATAGTGTATATACCTGTTGAAATTTATGGGCGATGATCGAAAAGGAAAAAATGGTTCTGTCGCTCGAGCCTCCCTCTCCTTCCCCCTCATGCCTTTCTCTTATATTCCCTATTTTCTGTTTATATTTTTGTAGCTATGTTTCACTCGCTTATATTTCACTTCCCCCTTCTCTCTCTCTCGTATGATAAAACAGCTTTCGATTTTTATTAACCCAGCCTGAGAGTGTTTACTAGAAATTATACAACGGTGGCGACTTTGCATCTATATATCTTCGAATAAGCCCAGATACATTGCCTTGATGTCCAGTAATAAAATTTGTATCGATTAACCCAAAAAACAACAGCTTACGATTGTGTAAATACGCTTGCTTGGAAAAACACCAGATGACACAAGAAAATTATAAAAAAAAAAAAAAATGTCCAATATCATCTTGTTCCATTTGTACTACAGTCACCTAGCCTACCTTCCCTTCCCCACACGATTGACTTCCTTTAGCTCCTCCTCCTAATCCATTACCACCCCAACACTTGACTTAACTTTTCTCTCTGTGTTTACATTAATTACCTCCCCTTCTTTATCCTGTGATAACACTGCCACCCTCCCTCCTACCTCTCTCTCGTTTTATATAAATTCAGTACTTTCTCGTTTCATCATTCTTTTCTTTCCCTTCCCATTTTTCTAGATATTTTCCACGTTTCCATTCACTGATTCCCCATCTCTTATGCCGCCCTGTCCAACTCGCCTTACTCTCTTTCAGTTTTTTTTTCTTGTTTTCTCTTCACTCACTGTATTTACACAATTTCTTTCATTTTTTCCTGTCATTCCCGTTTCATCTCGTCCGTATATAATATCCTTCCTCTTTTAGCTTTCCCCCTCGGCGCTCACCAAATGTATCTCTCCCGCTCTATCTCTCATCCCTTTCTGTTGTCCTTCCCTTTCATTTATCTTTTCCTTTCCCTTCCTATTTCCTCCACCTTGTTTTCACATCCCAGTCAGTCCAAACCACCTCCCTTCGGCGCATGTCCTTTTCCTCATCATCTCCTCCTTCCTCATCGTCTCACTTCCCCTTCCTCATCCTTTTCGTTTTTCTCCCATGTCGTTTGTTTCTCCACTTCTAAGCTTCACGGCGCATGTCCTTTTCCTCATCATCTCCTTCCTCATCTTCTCACTTCCCCTTCCTCATCCTTTTCGTTTTTCTCCCATGTCGTTTGTTTCTCCACTTCTAAGCTTCATTTTTTATCATCTCCTTCTTCCCATTTCATTCCTCCACTCACCTACAGCATCCTCATCAACAAACCAACAACACTCTCATCCTTCCGTATATCTTCAGTAGGCCTACAACGTCCCTCAAAGCCCAGCACATTAAAACTTGATGTCCCATCCTGTATTCGTCCGTACACTGAATAATTATGATGCTACTCACATATTCTCCCTTTGTTTCTGCCTCTCCTTACTCTGGTGGGTGGGTGGGGGGATTGTAAACAAATGCTTCACTAGTTGCTCGAAGGAAACACCGAGACCCGACTAAGGTGTGCCGTTGAGAGGAAAATGTAATGATTATGATATAAATTCTTTTTATATTATTATTATTATTATTATTATTATATTATTTTTATTATTATTATTATTATTATTATTATTATTTTTATTATTATTATTATTATTATTATTATTATCGTTATTTTTATTATTATTATTATTATTATTTTTATTTTTATTATTATTATTATTATTATTATTTCTATTATTATTATTATTATTATTTCTATTATTATTTTTATTATTATTATTATTATTATTATTATTATTATTATTATTAATATTATTATTATTAAACATGGGTGTCTACATTTCCAAGTTTCGTCAGGAGAGGAGCAAGTTTTTTTCTGCCGTTCACACATTAAACAATATATAAGTTAACATTGGAATGAAGGCTGTACTTACATAATGACTTTGGGATAATGACAGGCGATGTAAGTTGTATCCCAAATATTTCTTGCAAGAGTTTATAAATACTACTCGTCTTAATATAGATTTATTAACTTGCATTCTTGGATTCAATTTTAAGTTCTATTTAATTCATAGCTTCCCTCCACATACACATCCTAGACATGATACATTAATTATCACCATACACCTCGTAGTTGTAACAATTTTTACTAAGTAATTTCATTCTCAAATTGTATCTCGCATATACAACTTAATTATAATGCTGTTAACTTATATAATAAATGCTACATATTGTGAAATAATGGCTGCACATCCCATATCAATAACTACATTATAACATACCTACAATAACAACAAATTTATCATCATTTCACATTACACAAGTAGTCCCAAGCACAATCATCGCTACACAAAAATGTCAATATTTATGAGCCACTATTGTAGAGTTCGCATTACACAGTCATCAGCTTCACATTGACAATCAGGACCACAGTAGGTATTCATTCCCTACCAAAGAATATCCCCTCTTTTCCCCCTCTCTATCCTTCGCATTTATGACGCCATATTCAGCCTCACTCCCCGGCATTATCATTCTGGGACAAAAATGTGGCCAACTATGGGTCCTGCTTCCGGAAAAGTTTACCTTCCTAACTTACATACCCCCCCCCCCCCTCTCTCTCTCTCTCTCTCTCTCTCTCTCTCTCTCTCTCTCTCTCCTATATTGGCGGCATGTACAGTCGGCGGCAAATGTCCTGTCGCTACATCTGCCAAGTCATGAAGTACGTATGGGAATTTAAGCTTCACGGGCTTGTAAATTGAAAAAACTGAGAAGTAAATTAAATTTACACCCTGGATATCGTATTTCTGTATGGTGAATGTGTTTATTCGATGATTAACCTTTATGTTATCTTTGAAGACGTGCCGAGTGAGGCGACACAACTTTTGCCTCCAACTGTACGTACACTCGCAACCCAAAATGTGTATCCAAGCTTGCTTCGAATAGCCTGATCGAGTATCAAGCGAGCTCAAGCAAATATGAAACAGGATAAGCGTGTAATTAGTTCATTAGTGTGTCCCAGTTCCTAGTTTGGGATATATCACTTACTTCCAAGCTGTCAACGAGCCTAATTCTCTTTCTACCGTTTATTTTCTTCTTTCTTGGTCTTCACTTCCGTCTTTCCTCCCTCTTTCTCCACCTAAACTTTCCCCTTCTCTCCGACCCTTTTTTTTTTATCAACCTCATCACCATATTTCACGCCTCCCCCTCCATGGTTATCATCCCCTCCTCCCTCATCACCCCCTTTCTGAGATGAAGTACTCCCCACGCTGTACCATTACTCATGATCCACCCACTTCACGTTTGCTCCTATTTCACACCTTCCTGTATTGGTATATTTTTCCTTTCCACTACGATGATTATAATAGATGTCATTTGTTAGGGATGAATGGAAGGAAGAAGCTAGTAGTACCTAAGTATGATAGTAGGGGATCTGTGTAGGCTATCCCTTTGTCTGAGTTGATGTGTGTCTCGATGGGGGGGAGTTGCTGATTTGTTTTACATGTTATATCCATCCATTCTGTATTATTCTAATCTATGTTTCACACTATCCTTGATGTTTAGCCTTTATCTCTACTCTCCTGTTTCATGCATGTCAGGCTTTATCCTCACCAAAGATTTACATGAGTTCTGTTTTATAGCTGTAGAATTCTCCCCTTACTACTATTATATGTTAACCCCAGTTTTCTTTATTATCTATCCTGTTTCATTACTATCACAATTCACCCCCTTCCCTGACTCACCCCACACCTCTTTCATGCCTGTCAATATCACCCCGACCCCTGATTGCCCCTTACTGCTCTCCCAGAATCACGCCAGTCTGTGCTTCACCCCTGGCACGGTGTCATTTGAATATATATCCTTTCCCGAGTTTCAGTAATCCTTGCTCTTCCTCCTCCTCGTAAAGTCCAAACTGAGATTTAAAAAAACGGAAGAAAGAAAAAACAATTAGAACTCCAAGCGCCCGTCTCTCCTAATCCCTTAATCCCAGAACACCACTTGGTTAATCCCCTTAAAATTTTGAGTGCATGACAGTGTCCTGGGGGTGAGGAGGGAATTGTAGGATTGGGTTGGTGTTGCTTGGCTTTTCTGGATGAAATTGATCACGGTTAAGAAAAGTCTGAACTGATTCGAATGGAGACACGTATTAGAATGCATTTATTGTAATAGAGAAAGCTGAGGAAGAGATTGAAATGATTACTGTATATTAGACTGGCTGATGAAAGTGGAAGGTGCTGGTGATTAGAATGTGTATGGTCGTAGTTCTCTTTCTATTATAGTGTTCTCTCCGTCTTATAAATATATTTTTGTTAATGATTCCTTCACAGATACTTCGCATTTTCTCTTTGTCTTACTCTCCGTCTTCCTCACACTTCCTTCCTTCCTTAATCACTTCCTGTCAGTTTGTTACTTTCCCTCTTTCTTAATGACTTTCCTCACTTACCTTGTTAGCGGAACTTGGCTCGCCCCTCCACCTGGCTCCAGATTCCCTCTCATCTTAACGGAGGTCTGGGATGTAGGTGAAGGGAGAGGGAAGAGAGGAGTTGGGACTAGGGTAAATGAAGGGAAACTGAAGGTAAAGATGGGATGGGGTAAATGAAGGGAAACGGAAGGTGGGGTTGGGAAGGGGTAACTGAAGGGAAAAGAAAGAAATGTTAATTTAATGTGCAGCATTGATAAGGATATATAATTAAAATTTCGATAATATTCCATTACCAAGTATATTTACACGAACAGAGAGAAAATCAGTATGTCTGACGCAAATTCTAGCATAAATACATACGGTACAAATGCTTACTAAAATAAGTGCACCCTATTTACATCACAGGTAGTCGATAAATCTGTAACTATTTGTTGTTAATGTACTTCACAATAGTAGGGATGGCACTCCACTTGTACCGATCAGTGCGTAGTGTAATTGGTTTAATTTGTTATATCGTAGGGCGGCTGTGCGTGGTGGGGGACATGCAGGGAGAGCAGGGATATGTGGCATGGGTGTGTGTATCTGTGCATGTGTTTAGGCTATGTGTGTGTGTGTGTGTGTGTGTATGGGTGTGTGTATCTGTGCATGTGTTTAGGCTATGTGTGTGTGTTTGTATGTGTGTGTGTGTGTGTGTGTGTGTGTAATAATAATAATAATAATAATAATAATAATAATAATTAACGGTTTATTTACATGGCAGTCAGAGACTGAAAATTTACAGAGGGGAAGATTACATTAATATTAATTCTAGGATCTATAGGCTACAACTTGGAGACATACTAATCTAGGTGTTTATTTTACGCACTAAAGTGGGAACAGCGCTCTGTGTGTGTGTGTGTGTGTGTGTGTGTGTGTGTGTGTGTGTGTGTGTGTGTGTGTGTGTGTGTGTGTGTGTGTGTGTGTGTGTGTGTGTGTGTGTGTGTGTGTGTGTGTGTGTGTGTGTGTGTGTGTGTGTGTGTGTGTGTGTGTGTGTGTGTGTGTGTGTGTGTGTGTGTGTGTGTGTGTGTGTGTGTGTGTGTGTGTGTGTGTGTGTGTGTGTGTGTGTGTGTGTGTGTGCGTGCGTGCGTGCGTGCGTGCGTGCGTGCGTGCGTGCGTGCGTGCGTGCGTGCGTGCGTGCGTGCGTGCGTGCGTGCGTGCGTGCGTGCGTGCGTGCGTGCGTGCGTGCGTGCGTGCGTGCGTGCGTGCGTGCGTGCGTGCGTGCGTGCGTGCGTGCGTGCGTGCGTGCGTGCGTGCGTGCGTGCGTGCGTGCGTGCGTGCGTGCGTGCGTGCGTGCGTGCGTGCGTGCGTGCGTGCGTGCGTGCGTGCGTGCGTGCGTGCGTGCGTGCGTGCGTGCGTGCGTGCGTGCGTGCGTGCGTGCGTGCGTGCGTGCGTGCGTGCGTGCGTGCGTGCGTGCGTGCGTGCGTGCGTGCGTGCGTGCGTGCGTGCGTGCGTGCGTGCGTGCGTGTGTGTGTGTGTGTGTGTGTGTGTGTGTGTGTGTGTGTGTGTGTGTGTGTGTGTGTGTGTGTGTGTGTGTGTGTGTGTGTGTGTGTGTGTGTGTGTGTGTGTGTGTGTGTGTGTGTGTGTGTGTGTGTGTGTTCATGCTGGAAATTTAACCTCATGATATTATACAGTGTGAAGATTTTGGACAGAATGATCACAGTGACAGTGGGCTGAACGTTTGACTCGGGCTGTGCAATATTTTATGCCGCGGAATGCAACGCCAGCTGGATGTTCAGAAGGTCAGGTAGGAAATAGCTTGGTCAGTCATAGAGTTTGATTAGATTGGCCATTATAAGTAGACCCAGACTGCAGTTCTAAGTTACTGCTATCACTGAGTGTTAATATATGAGAGGTTACAGCTGAATCTAGCCATCGTCAAAAAGGGACGACGGAACTTCATAACTGTTGGTGCCTGAAAGTTGGATATCAACACTAAAATTTAATTATTTAGAAACACTGTTACATCTGTCCGTTTAATGTGAAGTCTTCTTGTATTATATATATGCCCAAACTGAACTTCTAATGAATGATGTCCTGTCGTCTAAGTCAATGAGACTCATATTTATCCCGAATACTGAATGACGAGTCTGATTGTGGCAAGATATAAAATGCTAAAATGCCTAACGTATCATGTGGCCATTTCATTAAAATATAGTATATACTTAGGTTAGACTGAGTGGGTGTAAAAAATTTGACTGTAGGCGGATTAAAAAGGGTGTTCATATTTAAATAGATGAATGCTTAAAATTTCACATATTTTATCATAACTCATTTTCCAGATATTAACACTTGGTGTTATGACTTTAAACGTGAGAAATATTATGTAAGCTGGAACGCGTAAGGTGTCTTTGGTGTTTATAAGAAAGTAGGGTTTTCCCATTCCATCACATCTGCCTCGATTGTAGGCAAGCTACGCTTTTTGTATTTATCTTGATGGATTTTTAATGCGGCGTGAGGTCTTTGAAAGCGTTCCCCTCGCCTCATCTTTCATACATCCTGACCTAACTTCCTTACTTCTTTACCTCCATCTCTCTATCTACCTATCTATCTTTAAATATAAATATATACGTATATTTATATAATATTTATTGTGTGTATGTTTGTGTGTTCGCCAAACTGAAGTGGTTGTTTTCTTTATATTTCTGCCGATGTGTTTTGCAGAATTGTTCCAGTAGGAATGTTGAGCAAAGAGATAACAGCGAGGAAATAATGGTGGATTAAGAAAGTGGGATGTGATATAGTGATACTCTTCTGTCTTAAAAATTTACAGAAACAATTAATGCTTTGATTATTATGAGTAAAAAAACGTGGCTTACTCTTAAATAAGAACCCCATGCACCCCCCTAAACAGTATTGCGGTATCACGTGGCAAAAGCAAAGTGGGACCAGTAAACAAAGTAAGCACGTTGCACAGTATTCATTTAACTTCAACACTAACTTGCAGGCAGACAAATGTTGACTGCACCCTTTGACTACCACATAAAAGAAGTCAAGTCACTGCTAACCACTGAGATGCCCCCTATGTGTTGTGTGTGTCGGGTGAGGGTAGAATGTGGGGTTCCTTGTCTTTCTGGTTGTCAGGCTGGTTACTGCCCATCAGACCACGAGAACAATGGGGTCGGGAGTTAGAGAGCTACTGTAAGTGGAGAGAGGAAACGAGGAGGATGAAGGGAGATGGTAAGAATAGAAGAAATTGAGAGGTAAAGGATAAAAAAAACAAGCTCAGTGGAGGGTAGAGGAATGATTCATGGGGGTTGGGGGAGAGGAACACGAGAGTAGATGAAGAATTGGACAAAATAGGAGAACAGTGAAATATAAAGATTTGAAGCGAGAATTATGTAGGAGAAGAATAGGGGAAACAGTGACAGATGGTGGATGAAGAAGAAGTGGAGAAATGTAAGGAGTGTGGGAGGAATGGTGTGAATGGAAAAGGGCACATACATTCAGACAAACAAAATTTAGAGTAAGGGAGATGGAAGCGATGGAGGAAGAGAGGGCACCGCTTAAAGGGGATATAAGGGAAGAGGGTTTACTTAGTAAGAAGGTGGATAAAAGTTAAGAAAGCAGGAAAAGAAGCTGGGGAGTGATGAATAAAGTGGCAAAAGAGGAGGAGCAGAAAAGGGGAGGAGTGAAAAATGGAAAAATAGAAGTAAAAGGACCTCTAGACTTAAGATGAGAGAGTTATGAAATGAAAAAAAATATATACATATAACAGAGTTGGAGAATTAAGATAAAAGAGGTGAATGGTGAACAGCGATAAGTGAGAGGCCATGGGTGTGAGATGAAGGGTGAGGTTTTGGCGGCTGAGAATATGTGGATGAAGGGTGAGGTTGGAGGTTGAGTATATAGAGATGAAAAGTGAAGCTTTCTTGGAAGCTTTCATGGGACCCCAATCTCAACACACAGGGTACCTCCTCATCTCTCCCAACGCCTTTTCCCTTTACACCAGCAGGGGATTTAGTTGATGGAGTCACTAGACCCCAACTACAGATATACACACACACATAAGCCGCATACAAACATACATAGATGGCACACATCTGTTATTATGCATACATCTCAGTCTCATATTGGCTCTCACACGGGCTAGTATAAACGGACACTATAAATACACGTACACACACGGTATATTAATTATAATATCATTACTATTATTTACACACACACACACACACACACACACACACACACACACACACACACACACACACACACACACACACACACACACACATCAGCCTCGTAACAAACACAAAATTATGTTTATAATGTAGTAACGTAAGGTATAATGGAACCTCTTAGTGTTTCTGAGGAATAATATTACATATCGTGCTAAAGCAGAGAAAATAAAATAAAACCCCTGTTCATGTTTTTTTTCTGTAAGCAATATAAGTAGAATAGTCTGTGTGTTTGTAGGCCGTATAGTGTCTGTGCAATTTTCATATACATTACTAAACAGTGAAAAGGAGAAAAAGCCTATGTTTGCTTCTATATGCATTATTAAGGCAGGGAAGTTGAGCTAAAACCTCTTTGCATTATTTTCTGTCGAACTTACTCTGAGGCCAGAATGGCGGGGGCCCGAATTCCCAGACTGTGTTTTGCAATATTTCGCTAAAATGAAGCGAACTAGAATTATTATTTTTTGCCCAGCTTACTGCTGGGGGAAGGCTGCGTGCTGGCTGCGAATTTACTCTTAACTTAGTGTGTGTGTGTGTGTGTGTGTGTGTGTGTGTGTGTGTGTGTGTGTGTGTGTGTGTGTGTGTGTGTGTGTGAAATGCGTACGATTGTGCGTATGTGTGTTTTTATGTGTGTCGATGTGTATCATAGCTGGTCATATATGTTGGAAAATAAATTGTTGCTGAGTAATACAAATCAAGGTAGGCAGAAAACGACAGAGATAGAATAAAAGAGGTGAAGATTTAACTCACGCGTGTCTAAAAAGTCAGATCAGCAGGACTTTTGATAGGGGAGGCGACAAACTATTTTTATAACCTTCCCTTTCTCCTTCCCTCCACTGGTCCGCAGTGGAAGGCAGCAGAGCAAAAACACAGTTGATTTGTAGTGCCTTGCTCTGCACTGCCTTACTCATGAAAATGTTCGTATATTTTTGGTATATATATCTTGAACCAGGCAACTGTTGGTACTTTCGCAAATAAATATGCTGATATAAACTGTGGCTTAGAACGGAAGTAAGGCTGTATGTTGTTCCCTTCCTGGCAGTGGTGGTGGGTTCCCGTGGTGAACATACTATATGAACTCTCTCGGCGCCATCCAGTGGCTACCTAGAATAAGGTCTTGGGGGAGGGGGGGGGGAGGTTTATCTAGCTACATCACGAGAAACCCAGTAACTATTTACGCATTGGTAGTCCCCTACTTTCTTTAACTTTTTTCCTTTTAAATATTTCTTTAATTTCCCCAGTGCCCTACACGGTACCTTCTTATTCCTCGTCATCTCTGAAAAATAATAAGATTAGAATTATCTGACATTAGTGACAGACACGAGCTGCCTCGTATCTCCGTCTCTGATAAAATAAATTGCGTGTTATATTAAAGATGCTGTTCTCTCTTTTGTTGTTATTTTTACACCCACAGATTGTTTTCCATTGTTAAGGCTTGATGCTTTGTGTTTGTTGACCTCTCTAACGAATTACAAACGGTTGCGTTTTCACTCATGTTTGTTTGTCTCTTGGTTAGTTAACAACGTAACTCAGTAACGGATTTTGATAAAGCTTCACAGGATGATTGGACACTGAAAATAATAATAATAATAATAATAATAATAATAATAATAATATCGTAAGAGTAATAATGATAATACTAACAGTAATAGAAATCAGTGACTTTCCGTAGATATTGGTGATTATATTAATAAGGTTGTCGTAGAGGTACAAACAGGTGAGCGTCGGTGTCAGCCGTTCAAGGACCAATAGAGTAGACAGAGTACTGTACAGGTGACATCACAAGAGAGACTGTCGGTTTGTCGTGTATTCAAGATTTGCCTTCTGTTTGTACCAAGGGTTTTCTACCTGTTTACATTTTTAATTTCTTTTCCACATCCTTCTCGCTTGTTAGGATGGCGGTGATATTTATTTTTTGGTAATAATATAACTTTTCATAATACCGTAGATCAATGTTTTCCCATTGTTGCAAACTGACGCATGTTGCCTCACTTGTGTTGCTGTACGTTGTCTGTTTTTTGCAGACTGTAACTCAGGCATTACTTAAAAAAAAAATCTGGATAGGGCTATAAAATAGTCGAAGTTCTGCTACTATTGCTTGCATACAAGCATATTCGAGGAAAAAGTTGCTAAGGAAGGAAATGTCAGTCAGAGGTTATCCCATAGTTCAGTCATGGAAAAGGAGAAAAGTTTCAATTACGTAACAGACTTGGGAGGAACATGCAGTTGAAGGAAATATAAGTGAGAGGAGGGTGTTTATGGGCTCCAGAAATTGAGAATAATACACAACTGGCGAGTTTTATGGATAAAGAATTGTAT
The DNA here is from genome assembly GCA_033782935.1 of Petrolisthes cinctipes. Classification (NCBI taxonomy): domain Eukaryota; kingdom Metazoa; phylum Arthropoda; class Malacostraca; order Decapoda; family Porcellanidae; genus Petrolisthes; species Petrolisthes cinctipes. The sequence goes on along the minus strand of JAWQEG010005553.1, from coordinate 20,231 downwards.
AATAAAGAAAATATTTCACGTTCTTGTGAATATAAGCCCTACATTTAAACTACTATCTGTATAAAGCTAATGTAACTAGGTTGTCTCGGACTTTCGAGTACGTTATCTTGGCTACGTGACAGAATAGCCGACCTTCACTTATCTACAGAATGGTTATCAGACTCCAACCAAAATGTGGTTGCTGATGTTTCACACCGGTAAATTAATATAAGCCTACATGTTGACTCCGTATATTAGTCCACTAGATATTCTGTCAAAACAAGTTATCTAATATCCTTGAAATACTCGCACCTTGGTTTAATTATGTCTTGAAGAATAGTATGATGTTGGTAATGCAGTTGTGGGCTAGTCATCAGGGGAGGAGAGGAAATGATAAGAGATAAGATATGGACTAGGAAAGGGTTTTTATGACTACGAAGGGAAGTGGCGTCAGTGTTGACATGTGTTAGAGTGTGATAACATCTCTGGTGGTCGTCTCTCTTACACTAGATATCAGTACTTTGGTGCCTTTTCCATGGTGTCTTGCTAACGAGAAAGAAAACTTATGACATTGAAATTATGTAGAAAATGAACAGTGGTAAGTTCATTGTGGTGAAGATGAAACCAAACAGAAGTTGTGATTATGTGGTATATATGTCTAATTGCCAGTGGAAATGATTAAATACCGGTACTTTGAAATAAGAGTAACAATTGATAACCATTACAGTGTTTCCTTTATTCATATATTTCATTAGACTCAGACAACCTGGCCGTGCAATATTTGGTGATTAATTGATGCAATTTTGACGGTTAAAACCAGTAACACGATTAAGAGAAGCGAAAACATAAATTAAGTTCTAAGATAATGAAATAGCTTGGTATCTCAGTGTTTGGTTTCTCGTCAGATAAATATTGCATTTGGGGACTTGGATTATTTGGAAATTTGTGTAACTTGAGGTAATAACTAAAGAAAGCACAGTGTATAAGTAAGGAAATAAACGAATGCACTTGCAAAGAATGGAAGTGTGAATGTGACTGTGAACACGTAGCGAGACAGAACACCCAGTGATACCAACTGAACGCAAGTATCTCAACAAACACATGCATATAGTTATTACAGTATGAAATGATTCTGCTGACGTCACATATTTACATGAACATTGTGTACTGCAGTATAACGTACACCTGAAGATCGTCTGGAATTGATCATATACAGTATATATTCCTCTTCATGAGCACATCACCCATTTTATTATATAACTTAGACTCAGAGATATGGATCTAAAATATGATATCTCCCTCCTCTCGCCCGCTTCCACACCTGGGGGTAGGCACTATAAAGACTCATTATGGAGCAAGTTCACCTCTCCATATGATCCTCTACCCCGCAGCAGCAATAATAACAGAGCAATGTCTCCTCCCCCTGGGCTGTTGCAATACTCGCACAAGAAGGTTGGCAAAGCTCCCTCTCCCTCTCCTCCAAGAGAACATCGCTCCACAAGTCTTCCCCGACAAACTTCTTCCAGAATATTGAATTCCAGTCTCCAGACTCCACCCAGTGCCTCCATTCCTGGCCAAAGGAAAGCCAAATCCACTCCCTCTAATACTAATGGCCATCCGCCACTCCAAGGCTCACCGAAGAAACCATGGCCGATAAAAGCACTATCCAGAAAACTAAGGTTATCCACCTCAGATGAAGTCCTAGACGACAAAAATGGTGATGCAAGAGACATCGAATGCCTGGGAATGAAGATGCAGTCATCTGAAGTGAGCAAGTCCATGGACGAACTGGAATCGGTCAAAACCCAGTGGCTTGACAGGTTGAGTCAATACCAGATCCATAGTGGCTCCTCTAAGTCAGATGAAACGCTCAACACACAACAATGGGTGAACCTCGGAGTGGGAGGGCCAGAGTCCGATAGTCTTCTGGTCTTGAAGGGGCAGGATGAAAGATTTTACAGTGTCAGGAAAGACAAAACCAGGAACTCTTTCAGACAAGAATACAGCCCTAGAACTTCTTCCTACTTTTCGTCAGAGGCTGATGATAATTCAGTCAAAACAACACCAAGTAACAAAAACAAAATTGTCCTCGACCTGCAGGAGACCAGCCCAGTGAATTGTGTGTGCTTCTCTTCATCAGAGAGCATTCCTTCTCCAATCAAAACACCAGTTAGCAGTAACAAAACTAACCTAGAATACCAACAGATTCTCAATATTGAGGCAGAGATGGAAGTTTCTGCTGATATTGAAAATAAAAATGAAGGCAAGGAAAAAAACAAGGTGATATTGGTGAGTACTGCAGACCACCCATTGATCTCTGTGAGACCTGGCATCAGCATTACGAGGTCTAGGTCCTGTTCACGAAACACAAGACAACGAGCTGCAACCACCTCAACTCAGACCAACCAGAACCTCCTGGCCATACCCAGTAGGTCCATCACATTCACTATAGAGCAACATAACAAAACTCAGTATGCAAATGAAAAAGTGGGAATGTGTATCCCCATGGATCATAAATCTTCTGAAAACTTAGAATATGGAGATGAAGACGAAGATGATGTGATGTTAGAGGACATTCCCAACACACCAGAGTATATGATCATCAGCCAGAGGTGCAAAAGTCCCTCCAAAATGAAGGGCCAGATGCTTCAAAACCACACCCGCACCCCACCAGGCCTCCCCCTCTCCACCACTCCCTCAGCCATCCGGTCTCTTCTCCGCAAATCACGAGACACAGACATTGACAAGTATGATAGAGACTTGAAGTATGACAGCCGGATAGCTAAAACTTATCGGTGTCATTCTGGAGAGCTTGGGTTCCATCGAAGCGAAAGTTCAACGCAGTGTCTCCTTCGGCACTCTATAAGCTTGAGGTCCAAGAGTGAGGAACGCAGGCGCCCCCAGCTCATAAGCCCAAGCACTGGTTCTGAGAACCCCCACCCTTATAGATACAGTGCAGGGGCATCAATCGTCAACGACCCCAGGATCCCCAAGGTAAGGTAGAGAATCAAAGAACTATCAAAGGTGTCGATAATGTTAAGTCTACATGAGTTACAAGCAGTAAATACACTATAAGGTAGACTATAAGTAACTAACTGTTCATCTGACGATGTCTGTGTTGTGGTGACCATCCGGCCTTCTAATAGCTGTAGGTGTGCGTAAGTCTAGAAATCGAGTGTCAATAAACGTTAGTTTACTTGAGCATTACTCTTAATGAATCTACCAATATAAGCATTAAGGAAAGTAGGGTACCAGGACTGTTATTTTTTATTGGTAAATCATATTACAGCACCTATTCAAAATTGCGTTGTTCACACCTGGCAGCTACTTAGTGATACCTTTCTATACTTCTATATTATTGTCTAATATATCGAATTAATTTAAGATGATTTATACAATGCTAGTAGGCTGGGTGGGCCCCACATCACACACAGTATCGTATATGAAGATGAATAATTGTATATAAAATAATAGATACGGGTTCGTTGGATTCTCCTTAGTGACATTTCAGGAAACCAAGATATATAATCATGAATGTCCGGTCCACATTATGCGTCGCTATTACCAGAAACAGAACGTATTATTGTGCCCTTTAAATGTTACACCATGTTATCTCCATGACGACTTCCTCTGTTTTATTTTCCCAACTTACTGATGTTTGTGTTACCTCCCTTCTTGTAGTGAGTTGCTTTCCGTTACTGGGTGTATACACGAGTTGAGTCCTGTGTCTTCTGTTTAAGTGGGAGGAAGGGGGAGAGGGAAATTTGTGAGAGAAGAAGGGTAGATGGGAGGTTAGAGTTATAGTTAAGGAGAGATGTGAGGCTTGTGTGATGAGGGGCTAAGAAGGAATGTAAAGGGAGGAGGAGTGAGAGTGAGATAGAACATTAGAAAGAAACTAAAGCATGGTAAGGAAATAAATTTTCTTTTTCCCACGATTCGTATAAAAGAAACTAAATTTTTTCAGTACTTTTGTATTAAAATGGCAATTCTTAGAAAATCACCATTCTTATATACCCAAAAAGTTTTACCTGGTCATAGGTACAAAAATGTAAATTGGAAAAAGTTATTGAAAGAACACAAACTTTAAGATCATTTACAAGACTACTGTACATTTTTTTTATTGTGTATCATCAACGCGTTGTGGAGGAAAATTCAAGCATTATATTAATTCCTGGACGACATAGGATTTCCTGTGACATTTTGTTTTCTTTGTTTAGTTTAAGGTTATGACCGCACAAAAATATATGGTGTTTGGTTAAATACTATATACAGCTAAGTATATGTAAATTATATAGATATATGTATAATTATGTGTATGGATTAATATATGTTTATATATATTATGCTCTCTTAACGTCTTACTCTCCCACCTCTCAATTCTAACCTAACTTTCCATCCCGAGAACCTTCCCTTCACCCTTCCCAACCTACTCCCCTCACGGCTCACCGTCCACACCTCTCTACACCTCACTTTTCACCTCGCATGTAACTGACACCCCATTTCCTCTCTCTTGCAACTCCCTTCTTACCGTCTACACCTACCTGCTGCTCAATTCTCGTGTCACAAATCGTTCTCACCCTCTTTCCCTCACCTCCACCTCACATTTACCACACCTTGCCTGGCATACCACAACTCGCCTCTCATTCCTGTTGCTTATCACACCTCGCTCTACATCTCCTATTACCTCATTTTCACCGCACTGTCCATACCACCCCTCCCATTCCACATACCTCACACCGCACGTCACAGTTCTCTCTGCATCTCCCCTTCCCTCACATACACCTCATTCACTCTTCACTTCTAACACCGCTCAAATCCCCTCTCTTCCACATCCCAACCCATTCCTGACCAATTTCCCTCTTTAACAGCTTACTCATGGAACCTACCAACATTACTCTAATGTGTACATCCCCTCTCATTCCACACCAACCCACACATAACCAAACGAGTCTTCCCTATATACTCCACTCCTCTGAACCCCAACCCCCGTGTGACCCCTCTGCTCTCCAAACCCACGTCTCACCAACCCTGTCTGACCTCCACTCCACTCTACTTAGCACCCCACCCACGTCTGACCAGCCTCGTTTCCTCCCCCCGTGCAGGTAGTGAGCGAGGACGAGTTTGGGGTTTGCCGGGGTGTGATCTTCGACGGTAGCACCAGCGCTAGGACCGGAGTCTTCCCGGCCTCACTGGTGGCACGTCGCGACAGTAACGGTGAGTACAGTAGTTTAGTACTTTAATCTGATCTGACTTGATTGATCTAACAGGCCCAAAATGATGACATGACCGGACCTCGCTTTGAACTTAATATTATATTAACTTGATACCGTATGTTTTATAGTTCCCTAATGGTTAATTAATATAGCTAAGTGATGCAGGATGTATTGGAAGAGAAAATTATCACAAGTCCACAATATAGTAAATATATACAACTCGGAGTATGACTTCATGTTTTTGTTTTTTTATGAGCTGGTGAGAACAGAGTATTTTATATCTATCCCAACTTATAGATATATTACACAAAGATCATTGAATGATAGACCCGTTTGACAGAGTTTCTTCGAGCTACTGATGATTATTCATCTAACTCTTTTGAGCTTTTCTTTCCGTTGGCCAGCCCCAATTACAACCCTGATTGTAGTGTATATACATATTTTACTGTAACCCTTGGACATTATACTCAGGAAGGTATAATATCCAGCCTCACATACTTCACTGTTGTTTATTTTGAATTCTATTCCTATTTCTTACGTGGAATGGATAATGGTCTTCGACACCCATGACTCTGCACTTTTCCACAACACCGTGCACGGTAAAACATTGATAAATAATAAATTATACAAAAAATTACTATGCTGACGATGATACAACACCGTGCACGGTAAAACATTGATAAATAATAAATTATACAAAAAATTACTATGCTGACGATGATAATGAATAGTACACTTCAAACGACCGAATATAACATCCCTCCATCCACACCTGGGCCCGGTGTGATATAGGTCATATATTCCCCGTTGTGCAGTAGGCTAATGACACGGCGTTTGAAAAAAGAGCGTAGCGGTGGCCTCCCAGCGGTGTAATGGGCGGTAATGGTCCAGGTGTGATTAGCCCGGGATGAATGTCCACGGTTTGGGTATTATTATTATTATTATTATTATTATTATAATTATTATGATAACTAGTTTTATTATTATTATTATTATTATTATTATTATTTATTAAAACTGCTCTTTCTAGACCATTCCCATTTTGCTTCATATATTTTTTCTACTGGAAAGAGGTTATTTCTGTACGTGTCGGTGTGTACATTTCATAGAGTTGTGCTTCCCAAGGACCTTCTAGAGAAAGTTTTTGTGCTCCCGTTGTTTGTTTTACACTTGTAGACTGGACCGTCCCTCATACACAAATTATATCGCTAGGTGAGCAGTCCTTTACCCTCTATATTAAAAAATTGCAAAGGGGGTATGAGAGTAAAAGATATATATTGTTCTGTCGTCAATACATCATCCTGAAAGATATATTTGGTCAGTGGAGAACAAAGACACTCACTCACCTTGTCTGTGTAATAATATATTTCTCATCTTTCCCAGTCAAACATATGATCTCATTTATCTATCTTGTTCTCTGTCTCGACCTCCTCAAAAGAAAATATACGCGTTTGTACCTAAATCATTACATCTTCAGTATGATTCAGAGCTTTTAAATTGACGAAAAAGCCTAATATTAAGGTTTGTACTTAGCTTTACACCTGTACTCCCCTGGCGGCCAACACACTCAACTACAGTGGCGAGGGATAGGCTTTTAAGCACACATTTTTCACCCATTATTTCTGACGCGACTAAAATGGAAATATGCTGAGGGTGCATTTTTAGAATTTAATTTGCATAATCACCAGGTCGACCACGGGACATAGAGTGCTCTCTCTCTCTCTCTCTCTCTCTCTCTCTCTCTCTCTCTCTCTCTCTCTCTCTCTCTCTCTCTCTCTTTTAGTGTATTCTACTTTCCCCTCCCCAATTTCCCATCCCTTTTCCTGCCCCTTTGTCTCTCCCTTCCAAATCCCATACTTCTGCTCACCACCATACCATCTCTCACGCCACCCCCTCTCCATTGCACACCCTTTTACTCTTCCCAAACTGCCGTTTTTTTAACTCCTTCCCATCCATCTCCTCTTTTCGATTCTCACTTTTTCCCGTGTCAGATAATTAATGCCTTGCTGCTGTGTAAATTAATCATCACTCCCCTAATGAATGAGGTTACCTTAAACGATTAGATACCGTATATAGTCTGCCGTGTGTTATTGGGATCAAAGTTCATTCATAGTTTCTAGAGATAATACCTGCGTGTACCTCAGATTCTTTTCAACCAAGACTTAAATGAATTGTTACTACCACCATTTGTAGTGAATCTGGGATGCAATTTCTGTGACTTTTTTTGTTGTATGTATGCTGATGTATGTATAGTTATGTGTATGCTTGTATTTATGTATAGGCCCTTCAGTGTATACACGTGTTGTATGAATGATTCTACGTCAAACCGTTATTGTTTTTACTGGTACATCATCGTACGTTTTTTATCAACTTCTTAAATTTACACCGAAGCTGGGCATCTTCATTTCACTCTTTCTATGTCCAATTTAATTTCACAGTGGTACGGTGGTGGCTTCCTAGAAATTTACTGTATTAATGTTACTTTCATTATGTATGTTGGTTCATATTCGCAGTGTTGTGTGTTGGGCCAAAGATCATAATTATACCATTACATAGTTTAATATAACTATATATTTGGTACGTTTTTTTTTTTTTTTTTTTTTTTTTTAACAAGCTCCCTAAGTTACAGAATAGAATGTCGTACACATAAGCGAACTCCTAAATATGAACGTATATCGACTGACAGAAGACGAGTGTCTCTTCGAATATACACAATATTATCATTCAATCACAAGACAATGTTAAAATTTAGCAATATGATATATATAAAGATCAAATAATTGAGTTGCTCTGCATTTATTTGTATAAAAAAAAAAAAAATTAGCGAAATCATTAGCATGTTATTCAGGGACCAGTAAGTACGACCACAGAGTCGCCAAATAATGAGTGTGTGGACCGCAGAGACTAGTAGCAGCAGCAGTGGTTGGGTTGTCATAACATCCCACACCACCAAGTCCATCCACCAAACCTCCTGTCATCCCTCACTCTCCAACCCCCACCCTGCCATATCCTGCCCTCCGTCACTCCCCTCTCTCCACCCACCTTGTCACCTCTGTCCTCACTCATTCCTCTTTCTGTTACCTTAAACAAAATATACAAAGACGATGACCTGACAACTCTGTATAGTAGTTGTCCTTGTTGAACTTCTCTGTCTCTCTACCCACCCTGCCATTTCCTACTCTCCCTCACTCTTCTTTCTATTACCTCCTCCTCCTCCCATTGTTTCACCTCTCCTCCCATACTCCACTTTTTACGACCTTATTGTACTTGTCTCTCCATCTTGTCATTTCCTGTTCTCCCTCAGTTAGGGTGTTCATTATTTTTCTGTTCGCCAGGTTCTCTCTTCTCGGTCTTTACTCTCCACTCGCACTTCTCTATTATGTCGTTTCTTAAACCCCTTCTCCGCTAACTCTTCCCTTTATTCTCTTTATTTAATTACCATTTCCAAACACAATTCGATCTCACGCCACTCTGTATTTGTTCTTTCCACTCACACTTCGCTTCTCGCTCATTAATCCAATTCTCCATTCCCCCATCTCCATTATTACTTGCCAATGTCAACCTCTCTTCTCCTCTTTGCCCTTCTCTTTCTCGTCTCGTCATTTTCATCATTTTCTCCCTTCAATTCTCCCTTGCTTTCCTCCGGCCCCCCCTCCCCTTCCCTCCATAGCCTGTGCAACGAGAGACAGAAGCGGTCAAGGTGATTATTACCGTGACATGACGTTGACGGTGCGGTGTTGACGTCCGGGATGCCTGAGTTGAGCTGGATGGGTGGGAGGGTGGGTAGGGGTTGTATGTTATAGGAGTTGTCAGGTGCGGGATAACTACAGTCTTGATCCGTTATCAGCCTTTTCATCCCACTTCTCATTTCCCTTCCATTTCTTCGTGTCATTAATTTCCCTGTCTATTCTTTACCTCCAATTACTTACTTGATTACTTTCCCATTCTCACTTTTGCCCACTCTTCCTTTCTGTTTACCAGCCCCCTTCTCGTCCTGCAATATTCATCATTTCTACCCTTTGTCAACTTCCTTCTTCTTCCTTTTATAGCGATATTAAGTTATAACTGCTAGACATCATGTTCACAACAGTATGCGGAAGTATATCAAATATCTTTTGGTAATACTCGTACGAACGTTACGTCTTCATTGCACTCCCTTTGGAATTCTGAGATGATTGTCAGATGTCATCATTTCCATCATCATCATTGGCATACACAACAAAAGCCTCTTTCAGCTTTATTGCACTGTTATGTCAGCCGTCAGTCTATTTTCCAGCTCTCATAAAACTCCGTACCTCATTTTCCATCTGGTTCTCTATTTGACTTGGCTCCCAGTTCTATTGTTCTGAAAACCCATTAAGGCAGTAGTGTTGAGAATACGGTGTTTCACTCCCACTTGGATAGCTGGGATTCACACCAGTAAAGCCTTCCCACTTGACTGATCGTCAACGTATACAGTACAATTTGAGTAGTCCAGAAAGGGAGGTGGAGTTCCCAAAATCTGTCCTCCAAATTATACCCTGATTTCTGTTTGGTTAAGTAAAATATGTATTGGGAGCAATTATACAAGTTAAGATTATAATGCAGGACTTGTTAAATGAGCCAAGGAGTAATCTGACAATGGGTTTCAGAGCGTTTAAAAGGTGTGCACCAAGGCTCTTTAATGGATTGCTATTAAATGTCCGGAGTAGTGAAAATTGCACGATTTTTAAGAAAAGACTGAAAACACATCTGTTCGCTGAGTTTTACGACACGGATGATATGAGTATTACAAGTGATTATAATGTTTAATAATATTGAGAGAGGCCCTGCGGAGCACCATCTGCTAGTGGAGCGGGGCATAGAATATCCAACAACAAGTAACAAGTTGATGTGTGTGGTGTTCCTAAAATGTCATGTTCTCTGCGCCGTGTCGTCCGCGGTTTCTTTAGTGGTTATGGTGGTTTCGTGTTCCATTTCCCTGCTTTGTGCTTACTGTGTCAAGCTTTCTCGACATCATAAATCATTTCTGCTCATACAAGAGGGTGTTGTTCCAGGATTTTTTTTCTTTTGTTTTTTTCGTTGCGTCGTATTGTATCAACATTCAGTTGTATTTTAGGCTCATTGTTTTTTTTGCATTGTTGTGTACAGGTAAGGGTTCCTGTGTAAGGCTATAATATTATGTAGGCTAGGCATATTTACGTGAACATGCTGCAGGTGTTTGTATGTGTGCAATTTTTGTATGTGTGCAAATTTTGTAAATGCCTTAGTATTGCTAATGTTATTGCTGTTTAATTTTTATTGTTTCTCGTACTCATATTGCAATGTTATTCTTTGGTTTTCGATTATTACCGTGTAACATTCTCGCACAGAACTTGACTGGTCTTCTCAAAGGTAATGTTTGTTCAGTCACTGTCATCAGTTATGTTTTGTAGCGCAGGTCGTATTTTGAGGCTGAGGTGAATGTTCTCATTTAATCTAATACTGCAGTTTTAATATATATTGAACAAGTACGCAGCAAGCAGTACTCAATCTATTATCTTTACTGATATCGTTTCATATGTCGTGTTCAGGTTTCTCGTGTTGTTTTGTTTGTTCTACCTTGTTGTTTACAGATCGTACAGTAGTATAGCTGTCACTTCTATCGGCTGTTTGGAGTAATGTCCCTTTTTCTGTACTTATATTTCTTGTTGCTTCTTGTGATGTAAGGTATCGTGTGTTATATTACATTAACGTTACGTCATTTTCTGCCTTTACACCTACATATTTCTAAGGTAGCTGCGAGTACTTTTCTAAATACCTGTGCTGCTAGGAATAATGCGATCTATGTTTACAGTAACTTCAAATTATTATATCGAGAAAGGTAGACGGTCACAGTTGGAAAGGGTTAGTGACCTTGTCTTGACGAAACGAGACTAGAAATCTGCGGGCCCTTAGTGTCATACTACTCCTCAATTCGTGAGGTGCCGTGGGACATACTCTATTTTTGTCTTTAGTTATATGGCCTCTGATGTCGTGCACGTGTCATGTTTTTTGTTGTCCTAGTGGTGGTGTCCATTATAGTATTCCCTGGTGTCGTGTCTATGGAGTGTCATAATGCGTAATTTGGTCCCAAATTGGTCCCTCAGCGCAGGTCATGGTTTTGGAGGCACACACGCAAGGTAATGTACACCATTGACACTGATCGACACTCCCCTCCTGGCACTGCTGGTCATGCTGATGGTCCAGTCATTCTTGGTGGTGGTGTTGACTGTGTTTCCCTTGGTGTTGGCACTGTTATTCCCTGCTGGGCATCAGAAGAGGGCTGAAAATAATTATTCTTCCAAGTCGAGTTTCAGGCGGAAATCATAAATCCAACAAATGTCATACAACATCATTGACAGCAACATGCCGGGTTTACCACACACACACACACACACACACACACACACACACACACACACACACACACACACACGCACAGACACACACACACACACACCACTATGTTCAATACTAAACACTGATTGCGGACCACATGCATATCCTCTGTTCCTGTATATTCATCCAATATCCATCAATTCAGTCTATCTCTTTCAATACATCTATCTACATATATATCTCTCCGGCAAACCATTTCACAAGTTGCCCAACAACATCCAACCAAAGCCCTCGTCTGCTATACCCAATTCTACGCATACGCCAGTGATCCAAACTTTCCTAGTCACAGCTGGGCCATTACCGTTGTCTGGGCGGGGGCGAGGATAGAACGAGGCCGGAGGGTGAGGGGAACAGGTTGAGCTGAAGGAAGAGGGGAAATATGAGTAAGAAGAACAAGGTAAAAGAACAACCGGAGAGGGCAGAGAAAAGGACAGGAAGGTGAGGAAAAGAAGCGAGAGAGAAATGAGAGGTAAGATACAAGGTGAAATGAATGGATGGAGGAGGAATGGATTGTCTACGATTGGACAGAGGGGCGGACGATTAGAACAAGGGATGTATGAGGAGAGTGTGAAACAAGGGGACAGGACGAGAAAGAGAAGAGAGTGGCTAAGGGAAAGGGGCAAGAGAGTGGTATGTGGTAGTGGCTATTTAATGGGCCACGAACTGGGAGGGCAGTTAGGTCGGTCTGAATGGTGAGATCGAATGTAATTTAGTGGAACTCTTAGACAAAACGGACCGTGTTGGTGACTCGTGCTTTGCTTCCTTGCGTGTGGGATGGTAGGAGCTGGGTGAGTCCTCTAGTTATTTGTCTGACTCTGGCTTTATTCCATATTTGTCTTGTCTATGTCATTTTCCTCCTTCCCTTACGTCATCATTTACATCCTCATCCGCTATTTCTTTTATTCCTTCTCTTTCTTCGTCTGCCTCCACTTCTGCTTCCACCTCTCTTTCCACTACTTTTCTCTCTTTCCTTTCCTACCACAGTTTACATCTCCTCCTCTTCCTCCTTCTACATAATTGGTCGTGTCTGGGAATACTCAATAGCCAATCAGACGTTCCTCGACAAGTGCCAATAACAAGTTTACCAACCAGGACACAGTAGGACCATCAAAGTCTTCCTCCCTCCACACTGCCTCGAGAACATTGCATAGACCTACTGTACCAACTACCTATAGAATCCCTCCCTTCTACCAGGACTACCATTACTTCTTTGCCCCTTTCCCGAGTTAATAAGCCCCCACCTCTCCTTTTCCGTCCCTGTTTACTATCCCTGTTTGCATTTGATTTCTTTCATATCTCTTCATCCTGCGTATTATCTTTCCCTCTACCTCCTCCTCCCGCACTCTCTCTGTCTGTGTATATATGTATGTATGTACCTATCTATTCATTTCTCAGTGTCTTTATGTCCAATTATCTGTCTATTTATCTAACCTTAATATATCTATCATTAAATTATTGTATTTGTATCACATCAGACACATTTACGCTTAGTGCTTGTTTGTCCCCTCTCCTTTCTAGAATAATTATGAGAGGATAGTTTTTCTGCCTTGATGTTATCCACAGCACTGCTCTACATCACTCTTTTTATGGGAATGTTGTAAATATGTGGCTTCGTTTCACATTTATTTCATTTCTTTAAAATCAGGAACCGGTACCGTTTACTTTAGTTTCATGTTCATCAATTTCACCCGCTACTCACTGAACCTCCAGTAGCCGTACTTTTTATCCGACTCTTGGGTTTTCTCATGTGTGGAGGATGTGGGTTAATCAGAGAGATAAAGAGTGACTAATCTCACGATAAAACCGGTTGGTGGAGGAGGTCTTATCAGAGGCAGGGAAGGGGGAACCGCGATGGGGGGCGGGGGGGTGATGACCAGGTTAGATGGGAGCATGAAAAGTACAATTGAACCCGAAGGATGGATAATGTAAGTGAATTATAGTAAAGTAGTTACACATATATTTGAATTGGAAATAAAATGCTATGTGTAGACGATAAAGAACCATCTGTAATATCAAGCATTTTTGTCGTTCTCTGAAACTGTAGCAGTATATATGAAGCTCAACAACTGAAAGTTACTACAGTGTTATTAAACATTACGTTATGTTATTAAACTTACGTTACTAAATCAAGTCATATTACTGATCGAAAGAAGTGCCAGGATGTATTATGGTTAGAATCATTTAACCTATTTGTTGTAATGTACGTATGAGGAGTTTCCGTGTTATGAATAATTATTAGGCTAAAACTCAACATAGTGCAATTACAATTTAAAATGAAGTCTAACTCGTGTTATTCAAGTCATACGTTTATCCTTTTCCTGTCCATTTATAATTTGTGACTGCTGTTGATTACAAAAGTTGATGGAAAAAGAAACTAGTCTCTTTACACCTATATTCGCCTGTATATAGGAATATAGCGATAAGCCTTCAAAGCATCGTTTTCAGAGATTAATGACCGAGAGGTAAATCATTATCTGTGAAGGAAGAGAGGAGTTATCGCAGTGCCATAGTGATAAAAGTCTACGGGCACATGGTACACCAATCTGCTGGCCGAGTTTCAGAAAAGAGAGCCAGTGATAGTGGCTCTTCTCTTCGTCACTCACCCTTTGACCTATCACTCCCCAACGAAGCAACAAGACCCTTTTCATTCTCGAGACAAAAATATCCAGCCTTGATCTAGACGTCCAACTCCCACACCTCCCCCCACACCCACCCTCGCTTCATTCACACCCTCATTCACATCCCTACTCAATCTACATACCCACTCTCACTGCCTGTCCTCTGTCCTACACTAAATTACACACACACACACAACCCATATCCCCTCTTACGTCCTAACCTTTTCCATAATCCCCCACCCAGCTCTTTGCCCTGGTTCTTGTTCCATTCTCATCCTCAATATCCTACTCACTCCTACGTTCTCTCCCCATTCCCACACTCCCTATCCCACTTCCAGACCATTCTCACACTCCCTCCAGTCTAACCCCTCACCCTCTGGTCCTCTTCCCATTCTCGCACTCCCCTATTCCACTCCCTCGCCCTGCTGTGACTCATGTGACCTGGGCTTCCAGTGAGGATAAAACATGCAAGGAACACACCCGCTCCTCCTGGTCCACTTCGGGTTGCAGGCAGCCAAACGCAAATATCACGGTGGAGTCTGGAATTTCAAGGGAAGCTACGGGAAGGGAATGGTACTGTACTAGTGTATATCTACGTAAGCAAGAGATTGGTGATCTGAGAATCATCTGATATTTTGTAGTAGATTTAAAAATCATCATTAGTCATGTGGTTGATGTGAATTGAATGAAACATATCAGGTTACGTCGAAGCACTATTATAGGTACAATACATATCAGAGTATATCGTTCTGCGTTTCACATTGTACTTGTATCGATAGAAGCGATTGCCGTAATTTTGGAGGGTTTTACGTATGCTGTTTTGTCAAAATTGCTGTTTAGGATGGAGGTACACCACTTTTCTAAAAGCATGTGTGTTAAATAGTGTGGATTCATTATTCACATGGATACGATTTTTTTTTTTTCTGTACGTCTAATTACATATAAAATATTTTTGTCGCATACTTTTTTATCTCGAGGACAGTCACTCAAATGTAGAATGTTAATAAATACAAGAGAACTCGATACACAGGGTCAGTGCAACGTACAGTATCTATCTTGATTTTGTCCGTGATTACCCATACTAATTTATTTATGCTGATGATACAGTTAACAGGAAACAACTTAGTCTCATTACTGACGCACTAGATGGATAATTATCATGTTAAGGACAGGATTCAAACAAGATATATATGACTCCGCAGGCTTACCTTCGATTGCATAGGCGTGTGTAACATACATACGTGTACATATTTAATGCTTGTATGTTCATCCTTTGTACATGAATGTGTGTGAATATTATCCATTGCAAATGCATGTGTTGTGTGTGCATATTGTACGTGTGGATGCGAATGTACACGTATGTGCGTGTGTGTATATGTGTGCGTTGGCTGTTATAACTTACCCTGCACTCGTCCCGATTGAAATGCATTTGTATCAATTCTAACCCTACATAGCAACGGAATTGGACCCCCCTCTGCCCTGACCCTCACTCCACTACATCACACATAGAGCATCATTGCCCACCACTACAACCATCATCCCTGCTATAGTTACAATGGTACATCCCCTCTCCTCCACCATTGTGTTACTACACTATTACCATTATAATAGATAACAGGGCTACAGTTTGACCAGTTTCATTCTACTCCACCTATAGCTTCTCTCTCTCTCTCTCTCTCTCTCTCTCTCTCTCTCTCTCTCTCTCTCTCTCTCTCTCTCTCTCTCCTCTCCTCTCTCTCTCTCTCTCTCTCTCTCTCTCTCTCTCTCTCTCTCTCTCTCTCTCTCTCTCTCTCTCTCTCTCTCTCTCTCTCTCTCTCTCTCTCTCTCTCTCTCTCATTTGTATGTGTCTATATCTATATTATCTTTATCTGTCTGTTGTATCTCGTTATCTGTCAATTTACTCTTTTCACCTCGCCAAACACCCCCTATCCTCCATCTATCTACACCAGTTATCCGCATTACTTTACCCTCTATATATCTATCTACCGCCACCACCACCACCACCATCACCATTATTGCAACCCATACAAACCCCTGTCCTGTCAACTTAACATCACCTGTACATCCACCATCCATCCCATTTTTTTTTTCTACCCACCATGCACCCTCTATATTTCCCTCGTATGTAAGCTTGTTGTATGATTCGTGTATCTATGTAGCTTTTTATTTTCCTCTACCCCGACCATACCTTGTTTCTTTTTGTTGCCGATTCTTCCTTTCTTCATTCATTCCCCCATATTCATCTAACATTACTATACTCCACTACTCACTATTCGCCTCCCACACTATCATCCACTTCCCCCTACCTTCATCTATGCAAGAGTCTCCCCACTTTCTGCCGTCACTATCCCACTTCCAGGCCTCCCATATGCCCCCACCTCCAGGCCTCCCATATGCCCCCCACCTCCAGGCCTCCCATATGCCCCCACTTCCAGGCCTCCCATATGCCCCCACCTCCACATTATTGACGTGACAGTCTCCAAATTAACTCATTACCCGGGTCATAAAAGGTACACGTGTTAATGTCTCGGGCTCGAGTGCTGGCGTGGGATGGAATGGAGGGATACTAATGTGTGTTGGTGGGGAGGGTTGGTAGGATGAGGTGCTAGCTAGGAGGTAGGATGAAGTGTAGGGATGTGCTGATATGGAAGAATACTAGTTGGGGGGGGAGGGTTGGTAGGATGAAGTGTTGGGATGTGCTGATATGGAAGAATACTAGTTGGGATGGGGAGGGTTGGTAAGATGTGGTGCTACCTAGGAGGTAGGATGAAGTGTTGGGATGTGCTGATATGGAAGAATACTAGTTGGGGGGGTGGGGGAGGTTGGTAGGATGAGGTGCTAGCTAGGAGGTAGGATGAGTGTTGGGATGTGCTGATATGGAAGAATACTAGGATGGAGGTGGAGGGAATAACAATATATTAATTGGGCTGTTGGGATGGGTTAATATGATGTGTCGTCTGAGTTGCATTAGATGGATTTTGTGGGTTACTATAGTCGGTTTGTTTTCGTCTGATTTTGGGGAGTTGTAGATGTGGCACCCTGCGCAATACATCTCTCACTCACTGTAAACTCGCTCTGCACTGACACATTACTATACAAACAATACTACGCTTCTTGCCCATCAATGACTGGAGGAGATCAGACGAAAACAAACCCAGTATAGTGAGGGGATGACTATAAGGATATATAATGAGGGTCGAGAGATAATCTGGGTCAAAAAGGAAGCGACGTCAGATTGGAGTTGGAGGAAAGGCTACCAGAAGGGATGGGCTTCTGGAGTGGGATTAAAAGGAGAGACACTGTGGTGGTGTGAGTAAAGTGTAATACAGTAATAATAATGATAATAATGATAGTAATGAATTAACTTATTATTCAAACATTATACACTACAGATTACCTTGTTATCATTTTAAACTTACGTAAGACTGTGACTGGGATTTTTATTAAGGGGAGAGTATACTTCTGGTACATTAGAGCGCCTTGATTCCTCCAAAGTATGCCACGAAACAGGACCAGATGAACAAATATAAAGATGGCCTGTTGCTTGGAATAGTTTGCAGGAATCATTATCTCCAAAAATACCCAAACTATACCCTCCCCTTAATTAAGACGTGTGACCATCATGAAGGTAACAGCTATTGACATACTGTACCAGATAACTATAATCCTAGGTACTATAATCCTCCACTTGACCTGGATTTCTTCCCTGTAGCTATTAAATATTACCTGACGTTATAATTATTGTTAATGTAGAATGGTAACCGAAGTCAGACGACATTTTCGTTCCCATAATCCTCATATCAATGTTGTTCAGCGGATTTTCTCTTGGTAATTAGTTTTATGCCATGAAATATAATTCTCTCATTAGTTACTTGTAAAAGAAATAATAATCTCATTAGAAAATCAAAGGTGAGCAGAACAAAGATCAGCAGTTATATATTTTCATTAGCCTAATTATTTTTAAGTTGAGGCTAAATAATGTCAGCTTGCAAAAAAGGATGGAAGGTAAAATTGAATACAGTATTTATGAAAAAAGAATAACCATTAGAATCACCCATCTGAAACCACTGTTACACCATAATTAAAAGGATTCTTGTCCCTCGCTCTCTCTCTCTCAATACTCACAGACGTATATCACAAATCTGACTCAGTCCCACCACAATACAGTTACGTAAGAACACACACACACACACACACACACACACACACACACACACACACACACATTAATCCCACACTACAAATAGCCTGAGAGGAGGGGTAATGGCGGCGGCGGGGCGGAAGGGAAACAGACCAGACGAGACCTAGGGATGTTGTTTACCATGGTCGGTCGGTCGGTCGGTTGGTTGGTTGGTTGGTTGGTTCGGGTACCGGTATCTGTCTGTCTGGGTGTAATCTGTGTCGGGCTGGGCAAGGTGGGGCGGGCGGGGCCTGGGTTGAACAAGGTAAGTTAGAGTTTGAGAGTAGTACCGTATATATATATATATCATCCAGCCTTCAGAATATTACGCAATTACGAATGTAATGTTTGGATTCATCGCACACTTAATCAGTATACCTGTACCATAGTCTGTGAATATAATTTCTTTAATGACCCTTACTTCAAAGGCCTTACTTCATAGTGCTTGACAAAAATGCTACATTGAAAGTTGCCACTGTTGTATTTGTTTATCTTCAATATTTTGTAGAGACCTAAGAGATATGATAGGAGTATATTTAGCTTAAGCATGAAGCAAAACCATTTACTCGCAGTTCGGAGGGCCCGAATCCAAGGAATTAAGCTCAATATCCCATCCTAATTTTTACCTGGTTGGTTAATACGTCCCTCCTCTCTGGAAGGCGTCATATAATCCAGGTGGGTAGGGGTGGAGGGAGCCGAGGTTTGTCTAGTGTTTACCTCGCCTTCCCTCCCCTCCTCCTCAGAGATACACTGGGCGTGATGTATATTCATGGGTTCATTAGTGGGCTTCCTGGGTTGTCACTCCCCCCCCCCCTTCCTTTCCTCTTAGTTGTTATGTGGTTGAGGTGTTGTCTGGAGCGGTGACGGGGTAGTGCCAGAGGGACGGTTGGAGAGTTGGAACACGTCCATTGATGGCTAAAATACAGCTTTGTTTTTATCTGAAATAAGAATTATATGGATTACATTACAAGGGTTTTATATCCTGATATACAGTATGTGTATTTTGGATTGGTATACGATCGTCTGTTAGTTGCAGTATAGGTTTTCTATATTGGAATGCTCTTAGTTTTGGATACATATAAAAGTTACAGATTAGAATATAGATGACATTTGATTGGTTTATGCAGATAAATTATGTTGTGCAGAAATGAAAGCAAGTGCATTTTAGCTAAAATGTACTAGTTTTATATTGAAATGCATCCTGTATATAATTGCATACGAAACTGTGTTATACAAAGATTGTTGGTAGTTGTATTGTCGCAGATTGAATAACAAAGTCTATGTACATAGATACTGTACAGTAAGGGTGGGCTGTATTAGTGATGTTGGGAGTTAGATGTCGTCGGTTGAAATGCAGGTGGTATTGGACAAATGAGAATGCAGGTGTCGAATATTAGAAGGAAGGGGTCATTGGATAAAATGTAAAGGAATTAAGCGTTATAATCATTAAAGTAGGTAATGTATAGTCGGCTTAAAAAGTATTGGAACTCCCCTAAGGATATATATAGTTAATTTCAATGTAAGGCTGTGCCAATATTATTTTTGCCGACTGTACAGTAGTTAGACTGAAGGCAATTACAAAAAAAACATCTGAAATAAGAACAAATTTATCTAAACCTTTATTGTTTATTATAATCATCCTCTGGTGTGTAATTATTAGAGCTTATCCAGTATTAATTCGACTCGACTTCTTAACCTGTGTGCTGGCTAGCGTGGCACCTCCTCCCTCTTACTGCCAAGGCCTCGGCAGCCACACACACACAGAAAACGAAGTAATATTTTGATGGGATACTGAAACTTATATCAAAAGGCGCTATTAGGTAGGAACATGGAGGAAGGATG
>JAWQEG010005552.1:10000-39745 GCA_033782935.1 Petrolisthes cinctipes | reverse complement strand
GACACCCTCATTAGGCGTTGACAGTCCAGCAGATGATCCACCCTCCTCCTCCTCCAAGCACCAGTCATTGCCTCAAAGCTCCTCACAACTCAGACAAGTGCAACAACAAAAACTACACCCTGTATTTTTGCATCCCAGTCGGATGTACAATAAAGTGTGAGTATAATGAGAGTGTGTGTATTGAAAGGAAAGTTGGAGGGGTAGGGAGAGTGAGTGTGTGTAGGAGGGAGAGAGAGTGTGTAGTGAAAGGAGAGTGAGTGTGTCTGTGTAGGGAAAGGAGAGTGAGAGGGGACAATGTGTGTATGTGTAGGAGAGAGAGTGTATCTGTGTAGGGAAAGGAGAGTGAGAGGGGACAATGTGTGTATGTGTAGGAGAGAGAGTGTATCTGTGTAGGGAAAGGAGAGTGAGAGGGGACAATGTGTATTGAAAGGAGAGTATGTGTAGGAAGAGAGTGCAGGTGTGTATTGAAAGGAGAGTGTAAGTGTTAGTGTGTATGAAAGAATCAGAATCAGAGTGTGTATTGAAAGGAGAGTGAGGGGACAATGTGAGAGTGTGCATATTTAGGAGGGAGAGTGTGTAGGTGTGTATTGAAAGGAGAGTGGACATGAGAGAAAGGGAAAGGAAGAGTAGATGTGTATAATAAGAATGAGAGAGAGGAAGGAAGATTTTGATGTGTATAGTAATGAAAGAGAGGGAAAGGTAGAGTTTGTGTATGAAAGAAAACGAATGTAATAACTGAGGAATATTAGAGAAAACGAGGAATGTTGATAAATTACAAGGAGTAACCAAAGAAAATATTATAAGATGAGCTTGCTATTTACCACTCCTCTCATCATCTTAGACCATAGATTAATGATAGTGTAATTATTGGGTATGGTTTGTGTTACAAGTAATAAATGGTAACTGTTAAAAATAAATATGTAAGCGTAAATAGTGCTTTAGATATGGAGTGGTAAAGAAAGATGTAAAAGTTACTAATAATTAAAGAATGAACTGTAAAATGAATAATAATAATAATAAAAGTTTGTAATGGTGAATAAATGTTTAATACGTATTGATTAATTAAATATAAAATAGTCAGTAGTAGAATAATGTATTTTCTTTACAGAGTTGAGGATGAAAACAAGAAGGTGTGTAGGTCAAGATATTGTGCATTATTGGCAACGAATAAACAAGGAGAGTGTTGCATGAAGTATAAACAGTGCTGTGCATATGCAACACTCACACACTACTCAGGTGGGTAAAGCAAAGTTTTTAGTTAATTAAGGATCGTGTATTTAAATTGGACACTTCTGATTCCTCCTTACTATGCCACGAAACTAGATCCTTACATATAGGTGTGTTTGTTTCGTGGCAATATTTGTAAGACTAATTTATCTGCAAATGACAGTGGAATAATCTCTAAGTATTATTTCTAAATGTTAGATACTATTGGAGATGTATTATTGTTTTTGCAGACCCGTTTGATTTTGATAAAGAAGGATGAATCAAGTTACGACAGAAGAGAAGTTTGGGACGTGATGTTTGTAAAAGGAGAAAAACATTGTGTATATGTAATATATTTCTCCGATGTGAAAAACATCTTTATATAGAAATATAATCTCTTAAGAATCTTGGATATTTCATAGATTTGTATGTATATGTCTCAAGAATGTCAGAATATATATAATGAATCTATACATACCCTACATAGGTAGTGACTCGTGTACAAACGAGTCTGTCTCACTCAAACGAGCCGAGTTACAGGTTAAGTTCGTGATAGGTAAAGGCTTCATGGGAACCAATGCTAGTCAGCATTCAGTGACAACACTAAGTCAGAGGGAGTTCAATTGCTTAACCTAGCTAAAACTCTCGTGAACTTGTAATATCCACCTTGGTTCTCAATAAACCTCTTGTTAAACTCAGTTGTGCTTGCTAATCTCCACCCTATAATGTACTTCGTAAACACAACTCCATCACAGCTGCCGAACTTGTTTAAGGTAAACCGCTCGCCCTTGAACATCTCTATATATGTAATGAACAATGTCTAATCAAAACTTTATATCTAACAAAATTCTATATCTAACAAAATTCTATATCTAACAAATCTCTATAATTATATCACTATCTAATCAAGATTCCCTCTATATACAGGGTGTATCGCGAGGTATATCATTAAATTACACCAGAGATAAAATTAAATTTTGAGTATATTTTGTTCTATGAAGTATGCTGTGTGAGATCTCAGTAAAGTATAATGAATACTGATAAAAAGTATTTTAACTTGTGTTGTCAAATGGCGGTGAGCGTCGGAGGGAGTGGTAGCCTAATATGTTCTTCGGACCAAAGAGGCCTTATTTATTTAATATTAAGTTTTATCATGATTGCAATATTTATGTGATGTTCTATAACGTACATTGAATCATAATCTCAATGTAGAGGGATAATAACAGGCCCCTATTAATAATATTCAACGAAATATGATCAATATCTTTTGGAGGTTAGGTAAACTTTACCAGACATTACGCCAGCTGCAAGTCTTAGCATTTCCCTACATTTCACGGATTTTCTTCTTATACAGGCCTGGTATTATCCCTCTGCATTGAAAATATGATTCAATGTAAGTTATAGATCACATAAATATTGCAATCATAAACACTTTACATGAAATAAATAAGGCCTCTTTGGTCCGGAAAACATATTAGGCTACCACTCCCTCCGACAACACACGTTAAAATACTTTGTATCAGTATTCATTGTAGTTTACCGAGATCACACACACCATACTTTATACAACAAAATATACTCAATTTTATATCTCTGGTGACATTTTATGATATACCTCGCGATACACCCTATATATATATATATAATCAAGATTCCCTCTATATATATATATATATATTACAGATTCTTATCTAATCAACATTTTCTATATCAAGTATATTTTATCTAGAATCTTTCCATCCATCAGATTCTTTGACTTAAAATCTATCAATCCTCTCCGTTATGGATCTATCTACGTTTTTTTTTTCCTAGATATATTTATCCCAGTTTGTCTATATACTATAAGGTTAAATAATATAATATACACCATGATAGTATTTATCATTAAATAAATATATAACATCTTTATTCCATGTGTATCTATATACAGTACCAACATATATTTTTAGGCAATTTCAATTAAAACAACCATCAACTTAAACAATTTTCTTATACGTTCAACAATCTTTATTACATACTTCAAACAGTCTCCGGAAAACAACCACAACAAATCCACAAAGAAAAATTAATAAAAAAAAAATAAACATAAATTGGTTTGAAATTGTTATTCGGGCATATCAAAGTAACGATATGCTACTTTAATACAAGTTTGTGGTTACCCCTATGTCCCATTGGAAACCCTTGGGCCCCCCACAGGGCCCCCTGCGCAGGGGGCCCACGGGGGCCACAACAGGGTCCGCAGGAACTGTCAGGGTGTACTTCCCCCTTGGGCCACACCAAGGGGGAGGGGGGTCACATCTTACCATGACAGTAACACATATACAGATACACACAGCCAACACACTGAAACATTCACCTTCCATAATGGTTGGTGTGTGTATAAGTAATGTGTTGACAGTCTGGTATAGATGAGGAGCCCCACACCAGTACACATGTCCGCACAATGCTGAACCACCCAACCTGTAATGACTGGGTGTGGTGTACTGGTGCATGGACTACATCTCCTGTCACTCCAAACCTGTATCTTCTTGTCCTGTTGCTGTCACGTCACACACCTGCATCTTCTTGTCCTGACACTCCACACACCTGCATCTTCTTGTCCTCCTGACACACCACACCTGTATCTTCTTGTCCTCCTCCACACACCTGCATCATCTTGTCCTCCTGACACACCACACCTGTATCTTCTTGTCCTCCTCCACACACCTGCATCATCTTGTCCTCCTGACACTCCACACACCTGCATCTTCTTGTCCTCCTGACACACCACACCTGTATCTTCTTGTCCTCCTCCACACACCTGCATCTTCTTGTCCTCCTGACACTCCACACACCTGCATCTTCTTGTCCTCCTGACACACCACACCTGTATCTTCTTGTCCTCCTCCACACACCTAAAATAACAAAAGGTACAAGTATTATTAACAATCTTCCTCAAACCATTCCATATACCATTTTTAATTGTCATATTACATTAATAATAAACTATATCACACTTTCCTGACCACGACGAAATATGATCCATTAATGAGAGCACTAGTGGTGAGGTCTGTCTGTCATCAGAACACACCTTGTCCCTCCCTCCCCCTGTCAGCTACTTATTTTCCTTTCATGTTTCATTCAACTCTGTACTGCTGAAGAGGGAGGTAGTTGCCTCAGAAACGTCCATATTAAATACTTTTTGTCTATAAAAAGTGGGGTTTCCTTAGCATGAACATCCCAAAAAATTGTTACACTACAAACTATGGCAACACTTTCATTTACCACTCTTATCAAAACAACAACAGTGGCCACCAAAAAATTCTATAAACATTTCTCATCTTTGTTTTTTTTTTTTTTTTTTTTTTTTTTTAAGTACAGTTGGCCACAGGAATTCTTACACAGGCTATATGGAAATAGGTCATTACTCTGCCAGTACTGCAACAAATGGTCTACCAAGTGACTGATTAACAAAACAAACCTAATAATAATAAAGTTGTATTGCAGTTACATAGTCTTAAATTATCTATAAGTTATGAACCCTACAAAACAAACTTAATAATAAAGTATTGCAGTTACGTATTCTTACATTATCTCTACGTTATAAATCCTAAAAAAAAAAAAAAAAAAATACCGTATTTCTTTTATGTACTCTTACATTATCTTTACGTTATAAACCCTTTAAAACAAACCTAATAATAACGTTGAATTGAGGTTACGTAGTTTTATATTATCTACGTTATAAACCATCGAAAACAGACTTTATGAATTCATGTGGCCAACTGTACATTATTACATTATCTATCAAACAAAGGGTGCTAATTATAACACCATGTACTTATTCTTGAGGGGCTATATAGCACATTGTTTTGGGTGCTAAATCTGGAGCAAATGATTCCTCCAAACTATTCCAGGCAACAGGATACCATTATTTGTCTTCATATGGGTCTGTTTCCTGGTATACTTTGGAGGACTCGAAGCACTCCAATCTATTAAAAGTATACCACCCCCTTAAGGAACCCTGTGATGTAGTAAGAAAATTGGGGGGTAAACGAGTTCTTCAAATATTGCCACGAAACTACCATCTATATAGAATGAGCTTGTTTCGTGGCATAGTTAGGAGGAATCAGAAGCCTCCAATTCATACATACATACTGGTTGTTTCTTTGGGAGTGTGTAGTGTTAAGTTGGCGAAGGTAGAGTTGATACCAATCCTCTGCCATCATCACCAATCCTCCGTCGCCATCACCAATCCTCTGCCATAAACACCAATCCTCCAGCGCCATCACCACTACCAATCCTACGTCGCCAACACCACCACCAATCCTCAGCCATCATCACCACCAATCCTCCGTCGCCATCACCACCACCAATCCTCCGTCGCCATCATCACCACCAATCCTCCGTCGCCATCATCACCACCAATCCTCCGTCGCCATCATCACCACCAATCCTCCGTCGCCATCACCACCACCACCAATCCTCCGTCGCCATCACCACCACCACCAATCCTCCGTCGCCATCATCACCACCAATCCTCCGTCGCCATCATCACCACCAATCCTCCGTCGCCATCATCACCACCAATCCTCCGTCGCCATCACCACCACCAATCCTCCGTCGCCATCATCACCACCAATCCTCCGTCGCCATCAACACCACCAATCCTCCGTCGCCATCAACACCACCAATCCTCCAGCGCCATCAACACCACCAATCCTCCAGCGCCATCAACACCAATCCACCGGCTCAATCATCATCAACACCAATCCTCTGTTACCATCACCAATCCTCCACCATCAGAAGCAGGCCACTATCATCACCATCAGGACGACACCATCACAAACCACTACAACACCAATACTGCTTTCTTTCTGTAACATTAAATTAGTCATTATCATCATTTATTTATTCATTTATTTATTTATTTAAGAGACCCTGTGATGTAGTCTGTTAAGGGGATACTCTTGTTGATATTGCAAATCTATCAAATCCTCCTATAATATACACTATAGTTGAGCAAGTAGAAATTGCAACAAAAATATGCCTATATATATATTAACCTGTATAGTCGTTGTCAATAATAATCATCTACATATGGGTATCTCAAACAATTTACTGCCTAATGTTTTCACGTTCATATATGATGTTATTGTTTTAAGTAGTGCATAGCTGCTTGTAGTAAATTAAAAGATGGTACTTAATCTATTTATTGGAAAGTTTATCAGCTAAGGAACAGAGGGAAGCAGTCAAAATTTTACGTGAGTTACTCCTATATGGATGATTATTTTTTGACCACGACTGTATATACTCTACATTTATATGGTTGTGAACTCTACTGACGATAACACGAAGGTTGTTGATAAAAAGAAAAGTTTCTCTGCCTCTAGATGGTACACAAGTAGTTGACATAAGATTCACTCAAAAGGGAGACATTGTGATGAATTTTGAGGATGAAAAGAATACAGATTAAGCAGTACAAAACTTACAGGGATTGACTGACGTATAGGCAAAAATGGAACTACTTTTCAACAAGACTATTTCAGGTGGTACCAAGCATTACTTTATTAGGTGTGACCCAGAGATAAGGGAGCTGATTCGTGACTAAGTTAAATTGGAATGTGGAGTTTATTCTGTGAGGGATAGATATATTATGGTGACCGACTTTTATTGTCAAAGGTTTGGTCATATTGCACAGAAATGTTCAGCCAACGCAAAGGGAGAAGATCCAATCTGTGCTAAGTGTTCTGTTCTGGTAACCATAATACGAGACATTGTACAGTCATGAGCACTAATAAATATCCAGGTGTGCTTAGAATACCTAGAGACTAAATAAATACACAATAAGATCTCCATTGGAATTAGTTCGTTGGTGAATTGGACTGTTCAAAGCTTCAACCAAAACTGTATACTTATTAGTGCTCATGACTGTACGTCTACCGAGAGGAAATGTAAATGTTGTACGAGCTTCAAGAAAACTGATTTACAGCATGTGGCAAATGATGTCAAGTATTGTATAGTTACCCTGTGCAAGAGGAGTTGGAAAAAAGTTAAAGTATCACAGAAAACGGATACTGAGTAGCATAGACTCAATTCTTTGAGGTGGTTACTTCAATGTACAGTCGCGGTCAAATATAATCATCCATATTGGAGTAACTCGCGTAAGAGTTTGACAGCTTTCCTCGGTTCCTTAGATAAACTTTCCAATAAATAGGTTAACTACCATCTTTTAATTTAATACAAGCAGCTACACACTACTTAAAACAACATATGTGAACGTGAAAACATTAGACAGTAAATTGTTTGAGATGCCCATATGTGGATGATTATTTACCGCGACTGTACAATCTATGGCAAACATGACATGGGATATTTGTGATTTAATTAACAATGATAATTTTTATATTCTGGTGTTGGTAGAGACATGGCTGAGTAGTTATGATAATGCTAAAACTTGACAAACGACACCTGTGAATCATATACTTTCCAATGTACAGTTGCCAAAATATGAATTGCGACAAATCTTGATAGAACGCTAACTATATTTACATCCACAACTATTTGTAGGAACCATAACGATGCAATACAAAACAAAGTGTACATATAATTTTGGATTACATATTTTATGATCCCTACAAAAACTCTGGACATTAATATACCGTACTTTACCTTCCATCAAAACTTGTCGCTATTCATATTTTGGCAACTGGTGGTGAGATAGTGGTTGAGTGGGTGTGGAAAATGTGTGGACTAGAATGGGAGAAGGGAAGCGTGCCTGAAGATTGGAAACCAGGAATTATAGTGCCTCTGTATAAGGGTAAAGGAGAGAGAGGAGTCGGTGGTAATCACAGAGGGATATGTCTCAGTGTAGTACAAAAGGTATACTGTAGGGTAGTGATCGAGAGAGTAAGAGTGAGAGCAGAGGTGGGTGGGTGAGGAGCAGGGTGGGTTTAGTAAGGGTAGAGGGTGTGTAGACCAGATTTTTTCCTGGAGGTGTGTTGTGGAGAAGTAGCCTATCTGGAGAAGGGACAGAAGTTGTATGATGCATTTATGGATTTGGAGAAGGCTTATGACAAAGTAGATAGAGAAGGTCTGTGGAAAGTACCGAGAATATATGGAGTGGTTGGAAAGTTGCTGGAGGCAGTGAAGAGCTTGTACGAGGGTACAAAAGTGGCAGTCAGGGTGGAGAGTGAACAGAGAGAGTTCTTTAACTTGAATGTTGGGTTGAAACAAGGGTGTGTCATGTCCCCATGGTTGTTCAATGTATACATGGAGGTATGAAGGAAATACAGGGAAGAGCAGTGGTGGGTGTTGGTGTACCTCTGATAAGGGAGGGGAGTGAGTGGAAGTTGCCTGTGCTGCTGTTTGCTGATGATACAGTTCTGAGTAACGATGAGCGAGTTACAGGGATTGGTGAATATGTTTGGAGACGTTTGCGAGAAACGGAACCTGAAGGTGAATGTAGTGAAGAGCAAAGTTATGGTCTTTGAAAGGGGTACAGCCACAGGTTGTGAATTGAGGTTAAATGGACAGGTTATGGAGAAGGTCAGCTCATTTATGTATTTGGGCAGTGTGATGGAGTAAAGATGGGAGGTAGGGTACAACAGGGGAAGAGGGTTGTAGGAACACTGAAAGCAGTGACAAGGAATAGGGTGATAGAGTATGGAAGTGAAGAAAACACTACATGATAGTGTGGTAATCCCAACACTGACATACGGGAGTGAAACGTGGACGATGATGGAAAGACATAAATAAAGAGTTAGAAGGGTGGAAATGAGCTACCTTAGAAGTGCGTGTGGAGTGACATGGAGACAGACTGACGAATGAAGAGGTACCGGAGCAGTGTGGTGTGGAAGTGTTGGAGAGTGTGAAAATGAACACCTTGAGGTGGTTCGGTCATGTGGAGCGTATGGGAAAAGGTTGGTTAAGAGTGTACGAGAGCGAGGTGGAGGGACGGAGGGGGAGGGGGAGGGGCAGGGATGGAGTCGAGAGGGAGGAGGGACACCAGTTAACGGGGAACGGGTTCATGGAGGAGATTCATTTGTGGCCACTCCTTCGGTGATTAAGCCGTATGGCAATAGATAGACAAAGAATATTAAAAATAAATAATTTAAATGGTTTAAGAAATATCCGGATTAGTGATAATTGCAGTTGATTTTAAGAAAAGATTGAAAACATCTGTTGGCTGGTTACGACATGGATAACAACATTAGAAGTGATTTTAGTGTTAAATAATATTGAGGGAAGCCCTGCGGAGCACCATCTGCTGGTGGAGTGGGGCATAGAATGAATTGGTAACAAGTAACATCTTCACAACCACTCAATTTAAACTTCAGCCAATCACGTTCCACCATACATTTGATCTGGGCTCAGTGATTCATTCATAAAGATACAAAGCCTTACTACAAAAAAATGCCACATGTTGCCATATTTTTCTTGCACTTATTACTTGTTCAACTGTACCAGAGCCAATATTTACCATAGTAAAGTTCATTCCATAATAGGAGGAATCACACGCCTTCACATTCACCAACCAATCTCCCTCCCTGAGCACTAGTTTGAATGGTTTAGGGTCATTCCACCCACATAGAGCAATTCCACCCACACTATAAACCCATTCCGCCCACACTATAGTCATTCCTCCCACACTACAAGAGACATTCCACCCACACTACAAAAAAGAGACATTCATTATACAATCACACTAATCAAAGTAGCCCTACATTTTTAAGTTTATATACAAGTACTTTTTACTCTTTAGATATTCTATGCGCCGCTCCACCAAGTTTTTCCACTTATTCATCACGTTTCAATTTTGAGTTCGTGTTTCGGTCATCCATGCAAACAGGTTTCAGTTTAAGTAACTGAAGGTTCTCAGCTGTTATACTGCATGTTTTCGTCCCACATTTTTTTTATACTCTTTATATTAATAAATAAATTGTTTCGATGCTCAAATTAATCAAGGTGAAAGTTTCTGGTTACCATTTCAGGATCAATGTTTGAAAATATTTAGATGAGGATACCGTGATGATGCTTCATCACAGCTATGTCATAAACAGACTGGATCATTACAATTCCCTATATTATGGTTTGACAGACTACCGGTTAAGAAAATTGCAAAATATAATTACTAGAGTACAAACATTAACCAAAGGTGCTCCATCTGGTGAGACAACTCCTTGACTTACATTGGCTACCATTGTGTACAAGATAGGTCTTCTAACATTTCGAGCATTGGAATTTAGAAAACCGGAAAATTAAGAATCTTTTAAAAGGTTTTCAAGTAAATAACTATGGAACTCTGGCATAGTGATGAACAATACAGGATAAATGAACCGAGGAGTAATGTGACAATGGGTTTCGGAGCATTGAAAGGTGTGCACCAATAAGGCTTTTTAATGAATTACCGTTATATGTCCAGAGTAGTGAAAATACCACCAATTTAAAGAAAATATTGAAAACCCATCTGTTGACTTGAGCATTACATGGATGATATGAACATTAAAAGTGATTATAGTGTTTAAAAATATTGAGTTGAGGCCTTACGGAGCACCATCTGTTGGTGGAGAGGTGCATAGAACATATTAGCAACATTTTACAAACCAGTCAACTATATAATTATACCCCACGTGAAAAACCACATCCTATAATTGCCTATGTGGTCGAACCCACTCTTATTACTGGTGGTGGGTGAACTGACCGTAAACCATTTCACCTTTTAATTAAAAATCTCTGAATGACTTAAAACAACATTACAAAAATATTCTGAACAAAATTAGATAAATACTCACCCTTCATCCTGGTCCACTAACGGCAGACACACACACACAATAAGTATCGTTGTGTGTGGAGGAGCGGCGTGCGTGTGCGTGTGCGTGTGTGTGTGTGTGTGGAGGAGCGGCGTGTGTGTGGGCGTGCGTGTGTGTGTGTAGAGGAGCGGCGTGCGTGCGTGCGTGTGCGTGCGTGCGTGTGTAGAGGAGCGGCGTGCGTGCGTGTGTAGAGGAGCGGCGTGCGTGCGTGTGTAGAGGAGCGGCGTGCGTGCGTGTGCGTGTGCGCGCGCGCGCGTGTGGGTGTTCAGTTTCAGTACAATCTTACATGTATGTAACCGTTTTTAAATAATTATTTCTTTTTTAATTATGTGGGCAAATCGACTCATATGTGGGCGAATTGACTTGTGGGCCGTAATTCGCTAAATACAATAATAGCCTTTCCAACATCTAATCTTTCATCTTTCTCCTTTCGTTATTTTTCTTCCTTTCAGTTCACTATTATAGCAAATATTTTATCAAATTTACTATTAACACTTACAACTTCATTATATGTTACTATTATAAACTATTTTTCACCATTACACTTACAAAAACTACTTATATCAAGCCCATAAATTTTCCTCATTCACTTATAAATATTTCACTATCATAATTTACCTTTGCTTTTATCATTTCACTGTAGAAAATATTTGACCCATTCACTTATAAATATTTCACTTTATCAATTCAAAGGCAATGATTTATGCTTCGTTTCACACATTTCAACAACCCATCTCAATTTTCTGGCATCACTGGAGTTGAACATTAACTATTCTTGGCAACACTTTATATACCGTTTGCATTATATTCCTACTTTTCAACATAATTTTAGTACCTTCGTTTTGAGTTTCCTGCTCACACATATTTTTGAGGTTGGTGTTGAATTTTATAAGGTTTTTATTATTAATTTCTTTTCTATGATTTTCAATAACCACCATAAGTCACTTTAGGGGTTGTATATACTTTTAACACTTACTAAATTATATATTAAATTAAAGTATATAGCACATTGTTTTGGGTGGTAAATCTGGAGCAAATGATTCCTCCAAACTATTCCAGGCAACAGGATACCATTATTTTTCTTCATATGGGTCTGTTTCCTGGCATACTTTGGAGGAATTTAGGCACTTCAGTCTATCAAAAGACTGCCATTCCCTTTAATTAACCATCGGCACGAACGAGATTAATAAAACCATCATTTAAACACTGGATGGATTCTTAAAATTTTCTACAATCAAAAGCCTGTATAACAAATTTCAATACTATTATTATAGTTACCTTGAACCAACACAGGACACTTAATTAATAGGCATAAACAAACTTGATAAAACTAATAAATAAAATAATTGGTAGTTTAATATTCTCCACAATAAACGGCCGCCAATTTATTACACAATTTTCTATATGACCAACCTCCACAAATCACTTAACAAACGGATTATATAAAATTCATAACTAACGCCGATTGATAAAATTAATAAATAAACACTGGTTGCTTACGGGACCCTGTGATTGAAGAAAACAAAAAAAGTCCAAATATTGCCACGAAACACCACCTATAAGGAACGAGCTTGTTTAGGAAGAATCAGAAGTCTCCAATTTTATACACGATCACACGGTACTTAAAAGGATATTCTAGTTTTAGTAAATTATAAGGTTGCAGATGCTTCCAATATATATGCCATGAAACAGACTACCTTAAATGAGGAATTTGTTGGTAAATGTGGAGTAAATGATTCCTCCAAATTACTCCAAGCAACACCATTATTTTTGTTCATCTTGTCCAGTTTCCTGGCATACTTTGGAGGAATCAAGGTACTCCAATGTACCAAAAAACAATTACCCCCTTAATGTTACTAATAGGGAAATATATTTAGTTGGCATAATTTGAAGGAATCACAAACTTTCTAATTCACCAACAAGAAAATCTCACCTTATAAAAATGTCGATAAATAAAAGCCCGTATTGCACAAAACTGATCAAATTTTTTTAGAGTTAAAAACGTAATTATTAATATACCCGATGATTACCGAAGCACAAACACAGAAACAAACACACCCACGGCAAGAACAAACACCTGCAAAAGCAATAAAGTTTAAATAATACCGTAGAAGGAAGTTATATCGTAAAATGAAGTGCAGGGTAACCAACCACACCCAACCAACAACAGAAGCAGACTGAAGGTAGGAGCTAAAACGGATTTACTCATCACCTCGGTTTCCCGCCAATTTTCTTACCACGTGACCAGCCAGCCAATCAGCTCTTGCCACGTCATCAGCCCGCCAATTTTCTCACCAATCAGCCAATCAGCTCTTGCCACGTCACCAGTCCAGCCCGCCAATCCTGCTGAGGTGCCAACTATTGAATATTAGACACGTATTATGTACACTCGCAATCCAAAATATGAATCCAGGCTTGCTTCGAATAGCCTGATCGAATATTAAGCGAGTTGAGGCAAATATAAAACAGGATAAGCGTTGTAATTGGTTCACTAGTATGTCAAATGATTCGAAACTTCAACAAGACTTTTTTTTTTTTTTTTTTTTTTTTTTAATTAATTGTCAACAAGACCTGGATACATATTTTGGATTGCGAGTGTACATTTATGTGTAACTATATATTGATAATTAAATATGTTTTATTCATTAGCATGTGTTAATAATAATAATAATAATAATAATAATAATAATAATAATAATAATAATACCACCACCAGGGAGTTTTTTTTTTTTTTTTTTTTTTTTTTTCTCACCAGGGAGTAATAATATAATTTTGGTAGCCTACATTGGAGTGTCTTGATTCCTCCAAAGTATGCCAGGAAACAAAACCACATGAACACAAATAAAGGTGGTCTGTTGTTGCTTGGAATAGTTAGGAGGAATACAGTTGCTCCAGAATGACCACCAACACTGTACTATCCCCCCCCCATACCCCCTCCCCCCTTAACGACCCTAAAATGAGTGAACAAGCAAACGAGGGATTATTATTATTATTTCAGGGCGTCATCTGATGGTCGAAATTGAAGTCTACTGATTCCTCCAACCTGACCTGACCTGACCTAATCTAACCTAACCTGACCTGACCTGACCTAATCTAACCTAACCTGACCTGACCTAATCTAACCTAATCTAACCTAACCTGACCTTACCTAATCTGACCTAACCTGACCTAACCTAACCTGACCTGACCTAACCTAACCTAACCTGACCTGACCTAATCTAACCTGACCTGACCTTGACCTAATCCAACCTAACCTGACCTGACCTAATCTAACCTAACCTAACCTGACCTAATCTAACCTAACCTGACCTTGACCTAATCTAACCTAACCTGTATTGTGAATAACCTAACCTTATTGTGTGTGTGTTTGTGTGTATCTTTGAGGTATGTGTGTGTGTGTGTGAAAAGACTACTGTATTTTAATGTGTATGTGTGTGTGTGTGTGTGTGTGTGTGAAAAGACTACTGTATTTTAATGTGTGTGTGTGTGTGTGTGTGAAAAATCTACTGTATTTTAATGTGTGTGTGTGTGTGTGTGTGAAAAGTCTACTGTATCTTAATTGTGTGTGTGTGTGTGTGTGTGTGTGTGTGTGTGAAAAGGCTACTGTATTTTGATGTGTGTGTGTGTGTGTGTGTGTGTGTGTGTGTATGAAAAGGCTATTGTATTTTAATGTGTGTGTGTGTGTGTGTGTGTGTGTGTGTAATAAGGATATAATTCAATGTAATGAAGGTGGTGAACTGTTATTAGTGAGACATTGATGTGAGTATTAATTCATATATTTACTTTTGAAATAGGTATTGTGAATTATTGTATACTTGTTAATACATACTATGGTTGTTCATATACGGAATTATTGTGATGTGAAGTGGTATAGCTGGGCAGCCTGACACTAAACTAACGTAACCTAACCTTACTTTCTAACTTAACCTAACGTAACCTAACCTAACCTTACTTTCTAACTTAACCTGACCTGACCTAATCTAACGTAACATGACCTAACCTAACCTTACTTTCTAACTTAACCTAACGTAACGTAACCTAACCTTACTTTCTAACTTAACCTGACCTGACCTAATCTAACGTAACATGACCTAACCTAACCTTACTTTCTAACTTAATCTAATCTGACCTAATCTAACTTATATTTTTTTTTATAAGGGTAGATTCCACAGTGGTTGGTATTGGTTTGTAAGCACGCAAACGAAAGAATGTGTTAGCCGTGTAAATGACTTATGGGTGAATTATTTAATGAATTTGGTGAGTAAACTATACAGTGAATATCATTATCTAACTGTTGGATAGATTTTGTGAATGTGGATACTCAGCTTTTTGTAAATAATGAAGCCTTACAAGTGTGGTTGGTTGGGAAGCTAACAAACAAATACCACTGTGGAATCAACCCTAAAACAATGAAGTCTTACAAGTGTTGTTGGTTGGGAAGCTAACAAACAAATACCACTGTGGAATCAACCCTAAAACAATGAAGTCTTACAAGTGTTGTTGGTTGGGAAGCTAACAAACGAATACCACTGTGGAATCAACCCTAAAACAATGAAGTCTTACAAGTGTGGTTGGTTGGGAAGCTAACAAACGAATACCACTGTGGAATCAACCCTAAAATAATGAAGCCTTACAAGTGTGGTTGGTTGGGAAGCTAACAAACAAATACCACTGTGGAATCGACCCAAGGAGTGTGTTTATATTAGTGTAACTGCTTGTTTGCTAATTAAATGTGTTAAGGGGGTGCGAGAGTAGGGGGACAGGCTTGGGAGGGGGTTTGGGGGGTGCTGGAATAAAGGGACAGCCTGGGGGGGGGGGTAGAAAGCCTGTCCCCTATTCCCACACACCCCTAACCCCTCCCCAAGCCTGTCCCCCCTATTCCCGCACCCCCCAAAACCCCCCTGACCCCCCCAAAGCCTGTCCCTATTCCCGCACCCCCTTAACAGCTTCAGTTGAGGAATATTAGTTAGTTAAGGTGGTAATTTTTTATTGGTACAGTTGGCAGCATAAGTTGGCTTCATTTCCATCTGTGTATGTATTAGCTATAGTGATGTTGTAATACAATTTTAATGCAGAGATGACAGATATAGTTCTCATATGGTAAATTACGTATGTTGTTGTTGGAATAAAATAGGTTCAGAATGCAACTATCTGGTCATATTAGTATTATTAAGTACAGTACTGATGAGATAGACGCGAATTTATGATGTCGGCTGTACATTGGAGTGCCTTGATTCCTCCAAAGTATGCTAGGAAACAACAGAACCAGATGAACAAAAATAATGGTGTTCTGTTGTTGCTTGGAATAGTTTGGAGGAATCAGTTGCTCCAGATTTACCAACAACAAATTCCTCCCTTAAGGGGGTGCGGGAATAGGGGGACAGGCTTGGGGGGGGGGCTTAGGGGGGTGCAGGGGTTTTGGATGTGTCGGGGGGGTTTTGGGGGGTGCGGGAGTAGGGGGACAGGCTTGGGTGGGGGGGGCTTAGGGGGGTGCGGGGGTTTTGGATTTGTCGGGGGGGTTTTGGGGGGTGCGGGAGTAGGGGGACAGGCTTGGGTGGTGGGGGGGGTTAGGGGGGTGCGGGAATAGGGGACAGCAGGCTTTCTACCAACCCCAAGCCTGTCCCCCTATTCCTGCACCCCCCAAACCCCCCCCCCCAAGCCTATCCCCTAATTCCGCACCCCCTTAACGAGTAGTGGAATTATTTCATAGTAGGTTGTAATACGGGAATATACTTTACTAATATTGTTATTTTTATTTATTTATAGTCTATTAATTTGGTGAGTTATGGCAGGTCGAAACTTTCTTCAATAAATAAACTTTTACGACATCATGCTGCCTTTTCCTTGACTGGTAAAACACTAACCTAACCTTACTTTCTAGCTTAACCTGACCTGACCTAATCTAACCTAACCTACCCTTACTTTCTAACTTAACCTGAACTGACCTAATCTAACCTAACCTAATCTAACCTAACCTACCCTTACTTTCTAGCTTAACCTGACCTGACCTAATCTAACCTAACCTAACTTTACTTTCTAATTTAACCTGACCTGACCTAATCTAATCTAACCTAACTTTACTTTCTAGCTTAACCTGACCTGACCTAATCTAACGTAATCTAACCTAACCTTACTTTCTAGCTTAACCTGACCTGACCTGATCTAACCTACCCTTACTTTCTAATTTAACCTGACCTGACCTGACCTAACCTACCCTTACTTTCTAACTTAACCTGACCTGACCTAATCTAACCTAACTTTACTTTCTAATTTAACCTGACCTGACCTAATCTAACCTAACCTAACCTACCCTTACTTTCTAACTTAACCTGACCTGACCTGATCTAACCTAACATAACCTAACCTAACCTTACTTTCTAGCTTAACCTGACCTGACCTAATCTAACCTAACCTTACTTTCTAACTTAACCTGACCTGACCTAATCTAACGTAACGTGACCTAACCTAACCTTACTTTCTAACTTAATCTAATCTGACCTAATCTAACCTAACGTAACATGATCTAACTTTACTTTCTAACTTAACCTGACCTGACCTAATCTAACCTAACCTTACTTTCTAACTTAACCTGACCTAACCTAACCTTACTTTCTAACTTAGCTTAACCTAACGTAACGTAACGTAACGTGTATATATGTGTTTGTGTATGTATGTGTGTGTTTGTTACTTTATTTATGTGTGTGTGTGTGTGTGTGTGTTTGTTCCTTTATTTATGTGTGTGTGTATGTGTGTAGGTGTATAATAAAAATTATTTCTTACCCAAAATTACTTTATTATATTTAATATCTCTTTTTATTAGACATATTTGTTTATAAACTATGATTACAAACATTTATCATTCAGAATAATTATTATCATTTATCACACACACATACACACACACACACACACACACACATCAATCTATTAATTAACAACATCATATAATAATAATAATAATAACATCCATCATAATATTTATACTTATTGGTTACACATCAAAATATATTATTATAATGTAAAAAAAATAATGAATGGCCCAAAAGACTACAGATAATATATTTCTTACAAAAAGAAAATATCTTAAAATAACCAAAAATAATAAATGACATTATACGAGATAGATAATAGTTTTTTTTCTTCGACCAAAAAAAAATAACATCTTAAAATAGTTATTAATGGTCCAAAATATTACAGATCATTTATATTTTTTTAAGACCCTAAATTATTATCTTGAAATGGACACAAAAATAATTAATAACCTCAAAAACAAGACAGATAATACATATATTTGTTTTTCTTCGAAAAAAAAAAAAATCTTAAAATAACAAAATTATTAATGATCCAAAATATTACAGATAATAAATATATATTCTGTATATATATATATATATATATATATATATATATATATATATATATATATATATATATATATATATATATATATATATATATATATATATATATAATAATATATATATATATATATATATATATATATATATATATATATATATATATATATATATATATATATATCTATATATATATATATATATATTTTCTCTCTCTCTCTCTTTTTCTTTTTTAATATACACAAAAATATTATCTTAGAATGGACACAATACTTAATGACTTAGTGTACGAAAAAACATTAATATTTTTTTTCTTCGACTCAAAAAATCTGACCTAATCCTCCTCATTGACCTTGTATGTATGTATGTATGACTTTGAATGTCTGTCTGTATGTATGTATATATGTCAGGTATGTATGTATGTATGACCTTGACTGTATGTATGTATGACAGGCCTATGCATGTATGTATGTCAGGTTCTATAACCTTGACTGAATGTATATATGCATGTATGTATGTATGTGAGGGTCTAACAACAAGTGTGTATATTTGGGAACATAAGTTATGTTTCCCTCCCTGTATTAATTCAATCTATAATTAACACTGTAATTATAACTATTCCAACTATATACATCTAGGGGAGAGGGGGGGGGAGGGGGTAAAATTATACACTACAGTACATTAATTAAATTCAAATAAAAACGATTGTACTATTATTTTATCTATTTTTATCAAGACATCTTTATTTGTATTCAAGATATTTTTATTTTCATTAAAGACATTATTATTTTTATTTTCATTTAAGGCCGTTGTCACACTATGCGGCCTCGCCGTAGCGGCGGAGCCGCAAGTCCTGTACCGTGTTACACTGTGCGGCACGCCGCATAGTGGTATTGAACACAATTTGTATTAATATAAGTACATAACAAATAATGTTACTCTATATAACACCTTAGCAATATAAACATACAAAATATTCTTACCTTTTTCATTTTGTGTTAATTCCAAGTCAAGTCACATTCTCCTACAAAATGTCATCAATAGCAATCCATTATTTTTCCTTACAATGTTTATTATAATATTGTTTTGTACTTTGTTCCCAAAAAACTGACTTGTCTTGGACACTTTGAATAAATAAATCCACGTCAAACCTGGTAATATGTTAATTATAAATATTGGTACAAATGTGGTGCCGGTGTGGTGTGTCTGTACAGTGTGACCACGTGTACAGAAAACGGTGTGTGTTTTGCCATGATATGCGGCGAGATGCGGCGACGACGCAGGGTGTCACACCTCTCATTTGTTTGTATGTGTTATGTTATTTCCTCATTTCATTTTATTTTCTCATTTCCTTCCTTATATTTCCTCATTTTCTTCTTTATATTTCCTGGTTTCCTTTCCTTTCCTTCCTTCTATTTCCTTATTTCCTTTTATTTCCTTATTTCCTTCCTTCTATTTCATTTTATTTCCTTATTTCCTTCCTTCTATTTCCTATTTTCATTTTATTTCCTTATTTCCTTCCTTCTATTTCATTTTATTTCCTTAATTTATTTCCTCATTTCCTTATTTTATTCATACAGTTGGCAGTACAATACATTAACACTCAATACAATATACACACACACACATAAATACACAAATACTAAACCTAAATTGTATACCTTCAGAATATTTAACATTATTATTATTATTATTATTATTATTATTATTATTATTATTATTATCTGGGTCGAAATTAATTGTGTTATTCATTATTCACAATTTAATTCATTTTACACTTAATAAACACTAATCAATGTATTCCCAGGCTTGTGTGTGTATGTGTGTGTGTGTGTGTGTGTGTATTCCCAGGCTTGTGTGTGTGTGTGTGTGTGTGTATTCCCAGGCTTGTGTGTGTATGTGTGTGTGTGTGTGTATGTTCCCAGGCTTGTGTGTGTATGTGTGTGTGTGTGTGTATATTCCCAGGCTTGTGTGTGTGTGTGTGTATTCCCAGGCTTGTGTGTGTGTGTGTGTGTGTATTCCCAGGCTTGTGTGTGTGTGTGTGTATTCCCAGGCTTGTGTGTGTGTGTGTGTGTATTCTCAGGTGTGTGTGTGTGTGTGTATTCCCAGGCTTGTGTGTGTGTGTGTGTATTCCCAGGCTTGTGTGTGTGTGTGTGTGTGTGTGTGTGTATTCCCAGGCTTGTGTGTGTGTGTGTGTGTATTCCCAGGCTTGTGTGTTTGTGTGTGTGTGTGAGTGTGTATATATTCCCAGGCTTGTATGTATGTGTGTGTGTGTGTGTGTTCCCAGGCTTGTGTTATTCATTACCATACACACACACACACACACACACACACACACACAAAATGATTTACTGACCCTCATTTTTATACATTAAACACACATAAACACAAATACTATATAATTAAAGTTTACCAAAATACATTAATAAGTATAATATTGATAAAATTATCCATCTACCTTATCTAGTTTAATTTTAAGGAGGAATATAATACACTTTTGTTATATTGGAGTAAAATGATTCCTCCAAAGTATGCCAGGAAATAACAACAGGACCAGATGAACAAAAATAATGGTGTTTGTTCTGTTGCTTAGAATAGTTTGGAGGAATCATTTACTCCAGATGAACAAAAATAATGGTGTTTGTTCTGTTGCTTAGAATAGTTTGGAGGAATCATTTGCTCCAGATTTACCATGACCAGATGAACAAAAATAATGGTGTTTGTTCTGTTGCTTGGAATAGTTTGGAGGAATCATTTACTCCAGATTTACCAACAATACTATACCTCCCCCTTAAAGAATCCTAATATTACCACAATTCTTAACAACCTTCAATATACTATAATAATATATCTTTGCTTAATTAATAATAAAGGGATTAATAATTAACTTTTAATACACCATTAGAGTGCCTTGATTCCTCCAAAGTATGTATTGTTGTTGTTGTTTTTGTTGTTGTTGTTGTTTTTTGGAATAGTTTGGAGGAATCAATTGCTCCAGATTTACCACAACTACCAACACTGTACTACTCACTTTAAGGGGAGGACGTCTTTTTGGTAAACTGGAGTGCTTCTGATTCCTCCAAACTATGCCACGAAACAGATCCCTTTATTAATAACAAGTTTGGAGGAATCAGTAGCACTTCAATTCACCATTATGAGTTCCTTCCCTTAAACCTCAACTTAATTCAATAACACTAGAGCCAAAATGAATCAATGAATGAATTAATTATCAATATGCATAGTGCTGTATCTAATAATAATAATAATAATAATAATAATAATAAATTGTGGCCAGAAGTCTTAAGAATTACGCCCCAAAATAATAATTACGATAAATCACAGTCCTTCATTTTAATCTACATTTATTTATTATTATCATCATAATTTTTTTTTATACTGTGTCATTTATTCTGCCCAACTGAGAGAATGAGAGAAAGAGATCACACACACACACACACACACTTTATTCAATCAATACTAATATTTATTTTAGAATATGATCACACACACACACACACACTTTATTAAACTGATACTAATATTTACTTCAGAGAATACACAGTGAATTCATATTATTTCATTAAATGGATACTGACTTCATATCATTTCATTAAATGCATAGTGAATTCATAACATTTCATTTTTAAACATCAGTGTTTGTTAATTTGTTTGTTTACACTTGTACAGTCGGCAAAAAAAGTTTCGTTACCATCCTTTTAACAGTGTGATGTAATGTTGGTGACGCGACGTGAGGGCCACCCAGGGCCACCCTCCGTGCCACTCAGTCTCTCATGGGCATTCAAGGAGGGATGATGTTTCACCCAATGCTATTTTTTCTGGGTATTTCACGGTTATTCTTGTTTTAAAATACTCAAATGCATTTCCTTATGTTTAATAATGAATAGTTAAATAGTAAGAGTTCTTGAACACTCAAAATTTAATTCAAAATCAGCTAAACTTTTGATATGAAAAGTTGTCACTGCTGCAGCCTGCATATTATCGGTCGGGGCGAAGACGATACCCGTCTCGGATGACACGAGGCACCAGCTGCCCAGTAGGCGGAGTACCAACCCTACTGCGCTTACCCATGTTAAAATTATTAACGTAGGGGTGGTAACGAAACTTTTTTTTGCCGACTATACAAAAGTAATCATCGTCATATAATACAAATAACTATTGTGTTGTTGTATACAAGAACATTATAGTGGTGTTGGTCATAGTGTGGTAATGATATAATAACTACATACACACACACACACACACTACAAAGCCAATGATTCCTCCAAACTATTTCAAGCAACAACAACAACAACAACAACAACAACAACAACAACAAGGACCTCAACTTACACACACACACACATTAACACACACACACACACATTGACACACAGACACACACTGACACACACACACACTGACAGAGACACACACACACACACTGACACACACACATTGACACACACACACATTGACACACACACACACACACACTGACAGAGACACACATTGACACACATTGACACACACACACACTGACACACACACACACTGACAGAGACACACATTGACACACACACTGACACACACACATTGACACACAACAAGTCATTCTGGTGCTGTTGTTTCGTGGCATACTTTGGAGGAATCAAGGTGCTCCAATGTACCAAAAATATACCATCTTGTTAATTAAGAGTATTCAGATAAAATGAGAAATACAATAAATTATGTTAATATATTGAGTAAATCCTTTATTGTAGGTTAATAATTATTATACAAGTAAGAAAGATAGCATGTAATAATTTATTTATTTATATATATATATTTCTTTCATTAACGTTAAGTCTCCCAAAAGGCACTGGGAAATAATAATAATAATAATAATAATAATAATAATAATAATAATAATAATAATAATAATAATAATAATAACAATAATAATAATAATAATAATAATAATAATAATAATATGTGAACTATTCCAATTTAAACTCTTAATATTACAAGATATAATAATAAAGTTAATATATATTTATCTCACTACTGTAATATTATATGATTCCTAATTTGTCTTTATTCAAAAATAATTCCTACAATATATATTATGTACTACTTATACATATGCATAAGAATACTGTATCAGTAAATATATATACATTTGTTTTTATTTAAGTCTCTCGATATTATCTTATAAAGTAATGTTCATGCATATTTCCATATTTATATCGTTATAATTATTGTGAAAGTTATTACAATGAATATATTAAATGCATTACTTCAGAAATTATGTGCTGATATTAATTAAAGTGTAGAAACCCAATGAAGGTTTTTACACACACACACACACACACACACACTGACAGAGACACAGACGCACACACACACATTGACAGACACACACACACACACACATTGACACACACACACATTGACAGACACACACACACTGACAGAGACACAGACACACACACACTGACAGAGACACACACACACACTGACAGACACACATTGACAGACACACACACACACACACACACACACACACACACACACACACACACACACACACATAGACAGACAAATGGAGAACCTTTCATTGTCCTTTAAAATAATATGTTATGGTGTGTGTCAGAGTGGTATGCATGAATGAATATATTTGATGGTATTGCCGATGGTGTGGTACCGATACAATGGACGGCTCTGTTGGTGTGTCTATGGGGGTCCTCATCGTAC
Organism: Petrolisthes cinctipes; assembly: GCA_033782935.1. Lineage (NCBI taxonomy): Eukaryota > Metazoa > Arthropoda > Malacostraca > Decapoda > Porcellanidae > Petrolisthes > Petrolisthes cinctipes. Next base: position 15,660 of record JAWQEG010005552.1, on the reverse strand, counting down.
TACACCAAACCATGGATATTCTATTCTTGCATACCATCCTTAGTAACATCACAAACTCTAATAATATTTCCTCGGACTATGAAAATTTTTTGTACACAAACTCTTCACCCACACAGCCATTAATTAATTTATATATATATATTTTTTTTCTAATTTTTTTTTTTTTTTTTGGTTAATCACATGACCAGACAAATCAAAACAAAGTACTAATTGACTGACTATATACTTTTGAAATATATATATATACCGTATATAATATAAATCTCTCCATATCTAATTATATTTATTATTGTATGATTATTATATGTTAATTGTCTGGGTAAATAATTATATCTTTCTTCCCATCCTTAGTTTTACCCATCCCTCCCACCCCCCCCCAGTTTTACCCACCAGTTTTACCCATCCCCCATTTTTACCCATCCCACCCCCCATTTCCCACCCCACCCCCCAGTTTTACCCATCTCACCCCCCAGTTTTACCCCTTCACCCCCCATTTCCCACCCCCCAGTTTTACCCAGTCCCACTCACTATTGTAGACTCATTTCTCCACCCCAATATACCCCCAATATACCCCCAATATACCCCAAATATAACACCAATATACCCCCAAATATACCCCTAATATAACATCAATATTACCCCAGCATAACCCTAACATAACCCCTAATGTAACCCTAATATAACCATTATTTCCTAGTTACGTCAAGGCTTTCATTTGTTCCACTGTGTGTATGTCCATCGCTGACATCATTTCTCGGAACAGTGATGCTTCGTTCTCCATGAGTTCTTCAGGCGAGGCAAATTCTGCAACCTGGAAGTAATGGTCGTAATAATACATAATAATATATACATGTAATTATTCTGGTGTATACATAATAATAATATATACATAATAATAATATATACATAATAATAATATATACATAATAATAATATATACATAATAATAATAATATATACATAATAATAATAATATATACATAATAATAATATATACATAATAATAATATATACATAATAATAATAATATATACATAATAATAATAATATATACATAATAATAATATATACATGTATTTAATCTGGTGTATACATAATAATATACATAATTGCATACATATTATTATTATTATTATTGTCAAGTATATATGTATGACAGCTCCTATATATATTTTTTTTCATTAATGTTAGTCTTCACCCATTCCCCCTCATCTTTCTCACCCATACCCACCCCCTCTTTCTCACCCATCCCCCCCTTCATCTCTCACCCATCCCTCCTTTTCTTACCCATCCCTCCCTTTCTCACCCATCCCCCCCTCATCTTTCTCACCCATACCCACCCCCTCCTCATCTTCCTCACCCATCCCCCCCTCATCTTTCTCACCCATCCCCCCCCTAGTCTTTTTCACCCATCCCACCCTTTCTCACCCATCCCCCCCTCATCTCCCTCACCCATCACCCCCTCATCTCTCACCCATCCCTCCCTTTCTCACTCATCCCCCCTCCTCATCTTCCTCACCCATCCCCCCCTCACCCATCCCCTCCTCATCTTCCTCACCCATCCCCCCCTCCCCTCCTCATCTCCCTCACCCCTCACCCCCCCCTCCTCATCTCCCTTTCCCTTCTCCTCACCTTGCCAGCATCTAACACCATAATTCTGTTGTAGTTAGTGATGGTGTTAAGTCTATGTGCGATGGTAAGTACGGTGGAAGAGGCAAATGCTTCTTGTATAGTCTTCTGTATAAGTCCGTCAGTTTCCTTGTCAACAGATGCAGTGGCTTCATCTAGCATTAAAATCTGAAAGGAGGAATACATTAATTAATTAAGAGTTTTAGTTACATAATTGCTTTGTTGAATATTAGAATCTGAATGGAAGAATTAAGTGTTTTAGTTACATAGTTGCTTCGTTCAACATTAGAATCTGAAAGAGGAAGAGTTTTTTTATATACAGTTGCTTTGTTGAACATTAGCATCTAAATGGAGGAATAGTTTTTATATACAGTAGTCATATGAATACATATATATATATATATATATATATATATATATATATATATATATATATATATATATATATATATATATATATATATATATATATATATATACTATTTTTAGTGTATTTTGGGCATGAGAAATATATATATATTCTGAATAATATATATACTCTATTTATCTACTGTATCTTTACTACTATATATATCTTCCTTTACTACCATACATATCTTCATCTATCTCCTTTATTACCATCTTTATTACCTCATTTACTACCATACATAATTATCTTTCTTTACCATCTTTATTACCTCCTTTATTACTATATATTCTCTTTCTCTACCATCTTTACTACCATATATATCTTCATCTACCAACTTTATTACCTAATTTACAACCATAATTATCTTCCTCTACCTCCTTTACTACAATCCTTTACTCACCTTACTATTCCTCAACAATGCTCGTGTCAGACATATGAGTTGTCTTTCCCTCCTTTACTACCAAACATATCTTTCTTTACCATCTTTATTACCTCCTTTATTACTATATATTCTCTTTCTCTACCATCTTTACTACCATATATATCTTCCTCTACCATCTTTCTTTACTTCCTTTACTACCATACTGTATATATCTTCCTCTACCTCCTTTACTACCATCCTTTACTTACCTTACTATTCCTCAACAAAGCTCGTGTCAGACATATGAGTTGTCTTTCGCCGACTGAGAAGTTTTCCCCGGCTGCCTCCACCTTGGATGACAGTCCGTGTTCCAGTTTACTCACTGCTACTTTGAGGTGGGATTGTTCTAAGGATTCCCAAACGGCTTCATCTGAATGCTCGTTGAATGGGTCCAAATTGTACCTTTTTTTTTGGGGGGGGGGGGAGAGAGAGGGGTAAGGTGTGTGTGTGTTATATATGGGGGTTAAGGGGGGTGCTATGTAATGGTTAGGTGGAGTTAGGTGTTATATATATATGGGGGTTACGGGGGGATTATATATATCATCAATAAATAACACAAAACAATAAAAACAAACAAAAACAGAAGAAGAAAACAATAAAAAAAATATATATATCAATAATTTTTTTTTTTCATTTTTTTTCATTTTTTTTTCATTTTTTTTTCATTTTTTTTTTTTTTTAAATAATTCTGACCTTATAGTTCCCTGAAACAAAACAGGATCTTGTGGAATGACTGAGATACTGGAGCGGAGTGTGTGGAGTCCCAACTTACTCACATCCACACCATCCACCTCCACTGTTCCACCATCCAACTCACTGAGGCGGAGCAGTGTGGAGATGAGGGATGATTTGCCTTGGTTAGGGTGGAAGAGAGGTGGAGTTAGTTAGTGTGGAGGAAGGGTGGAAGATGTGTGGAGTTAGTTGGTTAGGGTGGAAGATGTGTGTGTGGAGTTAGTTAGTGTGGAGATGAGGGATGATTTGCCTTAGTTAGGGTGGAAGAGAGGTGGAGTTTAGTTAGGGTGGAGGATGTGTGGAGTTAGTTAGTTAGTTAGTGTGGATGGTGTGTGGTGTTAGTCTGGTGTAAAAGGTTAAATCTAGGTGTAGTGTATAGAGGTCAAATCTAGGTGTATATTGACCCCTATACATCAAAACAAGGTCAAATCTAGGTGTATCTTGACCCCTATAAGTAAAATCAAGGTCAAATCCAGTTGTATCAAGGTCAAATCTAGGTGTATCTTGACCCCTATACATCAAATCAAGGTCAAATAAAAATCTAGGTCAAAATCTGTGTAGAAGTAAAATCAATGTCAAATATCTAGGTGTATCTTGACCCCTCTTGACCCCTATACTGCAAACCAAGGTCAAAATCTCTGCATCTTGACCCCTATAAGTAAAATCAAGGTCAAATCTAGGCATCTTGACCCCTATAAGTAAAATCAAGGTCAAATCTAGGTGTATCAAGGTCAAATCTAGGTGTATCTTGACCCCTAAAAATAAAATAAAGGACAAATCTGTGTATCTTGACCCCTCTTGACCCCTATACATAAAATCAAGGTCAAATCTAAGTGTACTGTATATTGACCCCTATAAGTAAAATCAAAGTCAAATCTCTCTATATCATGTCAAACCCCATAGGTAAACAACAATATTCTAACCTGCGCCTGTCCTTCCAACAATACCAATCTTCTCTCCGGCCTTAATGGAAGCTGTAATGCCGTGTAGTACAAGGGGAAGGTCTGGTCGATACCTCAGCTTCACGTCCTTCAATTCAATGGCTCCGTGTGGTGGCCAGTTACCCGAAGGTTTGGTGGACGGGATCTCCCTCGGGGCCTCGCTTTCTAAGTCCTATAGTGTTGGGGGAAATAATTATATATTTTGTTAATTAAGGGGGTGTGGGAATAGTGGGGGGGGTTTAGGGTGGTGCTGGGGGTTTTGGGTAGTGCGGGGGTTTTGGGTGGTGCGGGGGTTTTGGGTAGGTCGGGGGGTTTTGGGTAGGTCGGGGGGTTTTGGGTGGGTCGGGGAGGTTTTGGGGAGTGCGGGAGTAGTGGGATAGGTTTTGGGGGGAGTTTAGGGGGGTGCTGGGGGTTTTGGGTGGGTAGGGAGGGTTTTGGGGAGTGCGGGAGTAGGGGGACAGGCTTAGGGGGGTGGTTAGGGGGGTGCGGGAATAGGTTACAGGCTTTCTACCCATACCAAGCCTGTCCCCCTATTCCCCCCCCCCCCAAAGCCTGTCCCCTACACGCGCACCCCCTTAAATTAAATCTTGTTGTTGTTGTTGTTGTGTGGGAAATTAAATGCTGTATGTTAATCTATTGTTTTTGTTGTTGTTGTTGTTGTTGTTGTTGTGTGGGAAATAAAATACTGTATGTTAATCTATTGTTGTTGTTGTTGTTGTTGTGTGGGAAATTAAATAAATACAGTATGTTAATCTGTTGTTGTTGTTGTTATTGTTATTATGTATACTCATTAATACATAACCCGTCATTAAAGTATACTTACATAAGCATACTCAATGATACGTTCAACAGACGTGATGCGAGACTGGAACTCAGACTTCATTCGCATCAAGAACGGAATAAACACACACACCTGTAAATAATAATAATAATAATAATAATAATAATAATGATAATAATAATAATAATAATAATAATAATAATATAGAACTGTACAATAATAATAATTATTACAATAATAATAATAATAATGGTACTACTACTACTACTAATAATAATAATATATAACTGTACAATAATAACAATAATAATAATAATAATAATGATAATGATAATGATAATAATAATAATGATAATGATAACGATAATAATAATAATAATAATAATATTAAACACTTGTAAATAATAATAATGATAACACTCACCCCTCTCCCATACACCACTTCTTCCCATCCCCTTCCCTTTCCTCTTTCACACACACACCACTCACCCCTCTCCCCTACACACACACCACTCACCCCTCTCCCCTACACACACCACTCACCCCTCTCCCCTACACACACCACTCACCCCCACCCCACACACACCACTCACTTCACCCACTCCCTCTCCCACACACACACACCAATCACCCCTCTCCCCCCCACACACCACTCACTTCACCCACTCCCTCTCACACACACACACCACTCACCTCATTCCTCTCCCCTACACACACACCACTCACCCCTCTCCCCTACACACACAC